>SNQJ01S0018197.1:33238-50116 GCA_010110895.2 Picea sitchensis | reverse complement strand
AATATGGACTCGAGGTGCTTGAAGTGCTTTCCACGTGTCAGTTAGCATCAAGCCGACATTCACTCATAGGTGTGTGCCTGTGGTGAAAGATCTTGGTATAGTCTTTGTCCTAGTCATGGTGATTTGGCAAGGAATGATAAAGACTCAAGATGCTATGCTATTACATGTGGACCCAAAATGAGCCTAATCTTAGAGAGAGTTAATTGGCTCAGAGGGAGATCCGCAGAAGGAGTTTCTCCTCGGTTCAGGTGGGAGAGAGATGTCTCCCAAGAATGACAGACAAGTGTCATGAGTCTAGGGTGAAGTTTGTATACTTCAAAGACAAGAGTGACATGTTGTAGAATGTCTCCCTCGTTGAGAGGGAGTGTTGATGTTTGGACAACATCGGGAAGACATTCTCTAAAGATAATAATTAATAATATAATTATTATTGATTATTAAATATAGTATATAATAAGTAAATCATAATAATAAATAGTTATTGATTATTCAAGGGACGCATCCTTTCATGGATGGTCACCTTATGTTCCCTATATATGGAACACTCATTATTGTAATAATATATTGAATGTTGATCTTATCTTATGTGAAGAACAACCAACACCAATACCAATTTCATTCTTTGCGAACTTAGTTTGACCCAACAATGAGTAACCTCCTGCAGAAATTGTTTCCCAAGGGATCGTGCCCTCCAAGAGAGTCTCTACGGTTCCACTAGCTACATGAATTAGTGCCCAGAGGGATTCGACTCCTCTCCCAAAAGATTCTGGTAGCTTCAAATAATTCCAAATGACCCCTCGAGATTCATGGTTTTTACCAATCCGTTTCATCTTGTAGTAGATAGCTGCGACCTTCCTTCTTCCCTTCCATTGCAGCCCAAAACTCAATGAATTTCCACGATTGGGTTATGGCAGAATTGACCCTTCAAATGTCTCTACAGCTATGCAATATGCAGGTAGATGGATCTCCACGTTTCCACAATTATGTAGCAAGAAGGTAGATTCAAGTTTCCACGAGTATGCAGCAAGGAGGTAGATCGGCCCTGCAACCCTTCAAGATAAATCGCTGATCCGACTCACACCTTTATTGATTTATTAAGCATCCGAAATCACGATGAACGCCCAATAGTAGATCTGGATGATCTACTCCATGTATTGGCTAGGATGGATAGATTTCGCCATCGAATCCAATATTCATCGAGGGTTTTCGTCCTCAATGCCAAAAAGCTACGAAGCTCTCAATTCCAATTTCCAAGGGTAATAATCATGAATAATAATGAGAGAATGTACTCTCTTTCTCTTTTATAACCTCCTTATACCTTTTTCCCCCTCAATTAAATCATTTAAGTGACTTTATAATACTTTCTTCAATATTTCCTCCACAATCACTTTATTAATTTATTAATCATTTTTACTCCTAAAAGTGATTTATTTGACTTAAAGCATTCTTGGGCACTAAAAGTCACTTTTCATCACCCCATCCTTTAGATCTTTCCGCTCCGGTTCCAACGAGCTACTACATGAAGGTATTCCCTTAGATAATATGCTCCAAATAATACTTTCAGTGTATTTAATTAAAATATGCTCAATAATAACCCAAAATGACAGAAATCGTTGGAATGCTGCAGAACTAAGGGCGAACTGTGCATAATTGTTCTTGATGATGAAATATTGTGAATGGACTAGCCTGAGCCCGCATAACTCAACCAAATCGCCTGAGCCAACTGTTATCCTCATTTTACTCTTCGTAAAGCCACCTCTGACTGCGGAACAAGGAATCCAAAAATGGGGACATTACAAGTCCTCCGTCGCCAAAGATTTCTTGTCCTCAACCAATACCAACACAACCCCATAATCAATCCAGCTGAAACAACTGAGTCCAAGAGTGATCCCAGGGTCCCAAATCAATCTAGGAGATCTGTAGCACCCTCTGCTCAAAGTATTGCCCTGCGAGGTACCATCACAAGAGACCTCCTGAAAGCCTCCTGTAAGTAGAGTAATCAACCATGGTGTAAACCAGGTCAACTCGTTGGAGAATCGCTCTACTATGATCTCAATCCTTTGTGCCTGAAAATAAACACTGGTCCTCTCACCTCTAGCGACCACTGAACTGCCAGTCACTGTAATCTCAGGGTCCCATGCTAATCTCTGAAAGGGACCATCATGCTGACGCTGCACCACTCTGGTCATAACTGTTTGCCCAATGTACACATACTGGATTCCCCACTCCTGGAACCCATGCTAAAATACCTGTAAAGACTGGGCCTGCTATCAAGAAGCAACACCTGTAAAGATATCCCTGTGGAACCAAAGTCCGCAAATCCACTGCCATACTCGATCCTGGGTATCAAAAGGGAGAACCTTGTTGAAGTTTGAGTAGCTTCGGAAGATATTCTTATTGTATTTGTATTGGATTAGACCAAGTCAAAACCCTAAAGAATAATATTAAGTTGTATTTGTAAAGTCGGCCCTATTGTGCCTTTGTAAAAGTCAAATGTAAGTTAGAAAGTGTCAATTGTACAAGTCGGCCCTGACCTAATTAAAGGGTGAGTTAACTACTATTTATATGAGGCTAGGCACCTCACTTGAAGTACACACACAACACAAGTTCTCTCTCAAGGAAAAGTGCGCAAGTCTTAGGAGGAGACGCAACTACAAAGGAGGAGTGTTTTCGTGGAAGGTTTTGGTTATCTCTTGGTCTAGTGTTGTGCTACTCTATTGTGGTCAGGGTTTTTGGTCTATCTTCTGGTTATCTTCTGTTTCGTGAGATCTCTCTTGGAGAGAGACATTGTACTTGTTGACGAATCTATATTGAAGAATTTTTGCTGGGTTTTCTCCCCCAAGAGGGTTTCCCAGGGTAAATCTTGTGTATACTGTGGATGTCTTTCTTTCAGTGATCCTTATGCATGCAGTTATTGTTCTAATAGTTAGAAGTTAAAGAATACATAATACACTTAACTGCTTAAGCGAAATTTTAACATGGTATCAGAGCAGGTCTGGAAGAAGCCATTTTCACAGTCTAGAGGAACTCGCTGGGGAAAACAAGACCATAGGAAGATTCTCCTAACCCTAGCACATCTTTTCCCTGGACTAGTTTTGCAGTTTTTGCAAAGTTAGGGTTTTTGCATAAAACCCTAGGTGATGACGTCACCCACCTTCTGAAGGATGTTGGACAAGATAAAGCCATCAAGGAGTTCGCCTAAGGAGGCCACATCTTTCCCTTGGATCATATTTCCAAAATTCTCAAATTGAAAAATTAGTGTTTCCTCATGAAAACCTAGGTCAAGGCATCTAGGCAATTGTAGATTGAAGTTGGAGCAGATCACCTTGGCATAACACACTCTCTGGTAAGTTCAAAACCCTTCTTTGGAAAGTTTTTATTCTTGTCGTATTTTCGTCCAAGGGCAAGATGACTTCCAGCACTAAGCTTGATGAGAAGCTTGAGGGTGCTGATAATTTCCGAGCATGGAAGTATAGAGTAATGCTCATTCTAGAAGAGAATGATCTAGAAGGTTTCGTCAAAGAAGAAGTTCCAGAACCAGAGGGAGATGAGGCCAAGGCAAAGCACAAGAAGAACCTGGTTAGGGAAAAGAGGGTTATCGCAGATTCTATCAAGGATCACTTGATCCCTCATGTCTCATCGTTGAAGACTCCAAAGAAGATGTTTGATGCTCTATCCTAATTATATGAAGGCAAGAATATCAATCAAAAGATGACATTGAGGACTCAACTCAAGAGTGTGAAGATGCAGAGTTCATAAACCATTCAATCCTACTTCACAAAGGTATCTCAAATCAAAGAACAACTTGAAGCCATTGAAGACACATTCGAAGAAGTTGAACTAGTGATGACTACATTGAATGGTCTCTCGAGGTCTTGGGAATCATTCATTCAGGGATCTGTTCAAGAAGAAAGCTAACAAAGTTTAGCAGGCTATGGGAAGATTGCACTCAAGAAGAAGCTAGATTGGCAGCAAGAGAAGAGAAGTTGGGAGATGATGAAAATCAAGCACTGGCAACACATGCCAGAAAAGGAAAGTGCAGGAAGGAGGTTCATCCCCACAAAAAGACACAAAAGGCACACAAGTTTCAAAAGGATTATTCAAGTTATAAATGCTACATCTGCGAGAAGATGGGACACATTGCAAGAAACTATCTGTAACCACCCAAAGTTGCACGTGGATGGACTTGCAGTTGAGCCGCCAAAGATGAACAAGCTATTGTTCAATTTAAGAGTTTAGAAGTCCAACCAGGCCTCGTGGTCCCTTGTACATTCTTCAAATTTTCGTATTTCGATAACTCGACGGGGAATTGTAATAGATGAGCTAGTATGATGAACTTTGTAAAAGGTCTTGGCCACTTAAGACCCACTCTCCAATGCATTTACTCTGTGGTGTTTTTTTTATCTAGCAATTATAAGTTGTTTACAACAACTTATGATTGTTGGGTTTTTTCACTCATTTCTCCAAAGCTGGAGTATTTGTATTAGTGTTTGGGCCTTAAAGTGATGTTTGAGCCTAGTGTCTAATGTATATTACCATACTAGTCATCGATTTTGAGTCACATGGAAATACGCTAAGCCCCCCTTAGTGTTTTTTTTAATGTTTTCGGATAATATAAAATTTCCCGCAAAACGAGATATTTTAATTGTAATTGATGAATAATTAAAAAAAGTGGTACTAGGAGGCATCATATACCTTAGGGGTATTCATTTTCCATCTCAGAATACCCACTTTACTCGTAGACCACCTTTCGAGAGAAAAATAATGGTTATTAATCATTAAAAAATTAAATTCTCTCGAAATTAGCCAAATAAAAGGCAATTAAAAGGAAAATCAGGATTCCTTAAAATAAGGAAACATGTCTCCCACATGTTCCTTTTGTCTTAAGTCTTAAAGAGAGTTGTTGGATCTTTCCTAAAATGAGAAATCACTTATCCTTGAGTCGACTTGAGTCTAGCCGTTGTTTCCATTTCCACTAAAGCGCTTTTTTCCCACTTGCCAGGCAAGTCGGATGGGCCAACTCACACACTTTTCTTGAATAAGAAACATCCACCGTTTACTTTCACCACTCGACTTAACTCATCCTTTTTGCCTTTACCACTCACCATCCACCTAAACCTTTCTCATCTTTTTGCTTTCACAACTCGCTATTCAGTCTAGGATGACTCACCTACTCATTAAAGAAACCTTAACTACTCACTTGGCTATTTAATAGAGGCGACCTACCTCTTGTAAGGGAGTTGGAATTTAGCTAAGAGTTCGCTTGTGATGCATTGTAATCGATCTATCTTCTATTGGAATAAAAAAGGCTTTGGAGGTTATTGTGGTGTAGAGCTCTCATGTGTGGATTCATAGTGATCAATTGTGTATGAGGTATACTTGTATTTAGCTTATTTTGCATTGTAAATTGTTATTATTGGCCTATGTTTGGAGCTATCTCCTTGTAGGATAGGAATAGAGAAGCTAAGCTTGCTTGATATTTCTATTAGTGTATGTATGTTAGATAGTTGTGAGATGCATGTTTATTTAGCTTAATGTCATGGTCTTCATGTCTTTCTAATATATGAAACACCATGCTTTTAACTCTTTTGTTGCAAGATTTGTCTTAGTATTGCAGGTTTACATCATTTGAAGGATAGGTTGAAGCGAGTGAGCTTCCTCCCATCTTCAAAGAGCTTTGAGAAGATCACTTTCCCTCTGCTTTCCTCTAACAAAGACTCCATTGTCCAAGACATTCTAAGACAACAAACATTCTTCTTCTCTCCTTCTCATAATTTCCTATAAAATCTTTCTCTTGGTTAGCTTTATTGCATGTAATAGTTTTTTGGTATTTCAAATTCAAATCTAAAGCTAAACAACTTACACGCATAAGTGAGATTTAGATCTAGATTATGATTATAAAACAAATTCATTTTTAGCTAGATCTACTTAAAATTTTCTTGCTTTTAACTAGTATTTCAACGTAAAATCAATAGGTTAGAAGTTGTGCAATTTTACTGGGTCATTAACTGAATATTTGGCATGTTGTAAGTGCCATTGCTTTGCTGATTTAATATCAGCAAAGAAAGATGCTAAGGGGGTTTGTTGACCGCCTCTCCAACACAGGTGGTCAACTCCATGTGCCATGAAGAGATGCATCATCAGATGCAAATTTGTTGAAGACTTTGGTTCTACAGGGCATTGTTTGGCCCTAACACTTCTTTTTGTAATTGGAATTTCCCCACCCCTGCGTGGGCTAATAATGTAATAGGTCTGCATGAGTCATGCCTAGGTCAGTTACCTTGGGATCGGTTCCTTTGGGAGAGTTTTATCCTCGGGTTATCAATTGGGCTTTTCAGCCCTATTGATTTCCCTTGAGTTTTTCCTTCACACTTGCAATAATTCCTCCAAAGTGGTGAATGGCGTTCTAGTGGGTTTATCTTTTGGTAACTATTATAGGGAATCATTGTAAATGGCCATGCAAGACATCTTAAAGAGTTTCGCGGAATTCCGTCGAGTCTAGTATAGTTTTTTTTTAATTAATTATTTTTTAATTAAATTTCCCTACGTTTGGAGGTTTAATTATTTAATTAATTAATTATTTTTGAGCAATAATTGTAAAAACTAGGTCCTTGGACTTTCGATAGGGGTATTTGTGCTCAAAAGAAATGGAATGGTACCCTCCACCTCCATGGACCAAGTTTCAGCTCAGTCGGACAACTTTAGCCATGGGTTTGTCCACCCGGAGTGTCAGTCAGTCGAAAACAACAATTTTAATTGCCAAAGTCCAAACATGGCAAAAATGTAAAATTTTAATAATGAGTTTAAAGGATGAAAAAGGTGAAACAATGGTTAGAGAGAGGCCCCCTAAGCATAACATGACCCTCCCAACCTTTTCCAACCTTTTCTAACCCCTTACCCCCTCTCCACACTCAAAAGTTATTCCCCCTTGGGGGGATTGACGTTTTTCCTTGGTGGATGATGTTGTGACTTACTTGGGCCCCCCTCTCATGTGCTTTCACTCCCTCTAGCCTCCACATCACTCCTTGAGGTGACCCCACTCCCTCCACCTCATAAATTCCTTTCCATTTCTTGTTTTTCCCCCTTGTGTTGCGTCTTCCAAGGAAGTTACGCCCCTCCTTTTTTGATCTCCAACAAAAAATCGTTTTTTATTGTTGGAGGCTCTTCCTCTTCCCTAGCACGGATCCCATGGCTTCTCACTTGTGCTTTGTGTGATCCCAACCTCACCACACTCATCTCTCACCCTCTATCCTTTACCTCATCCCAAGAGGTGCGCCCTCCAAGAGGAGTTACACCCTCCCTCTTCTAGAAACTCCACAAATAATTTTTAAAAAATTATTTAAAACCTTTCCACTTCCTGGGCATCACTCCCAAGGCCTCCCACACTCTTTTTGCTTGATCCCAACATTTTCCACTTTTTCTACACCCTAGATCTAGTCTTTAAACCCTAGATGGTGCGCTCTACCCTTGGGATCTCCTCTTTTGCTTGGTGTTGGACACTTGGCATTGATCCAAGAGGGGTGAGTTTGCCTCTCCAAGTATAAAAGGAACCCTCCCCTCACTCTTTTCTTTACCATATCTTGAGCTATTGTTATGCTACTTGTTTTTTCCACTCTCTCTCTCTCTATTGTTCCATCATTTCCATTCTATGCTCTTAAGGTTTTGGAGTATTTTCTCTCCAAGATTTATTTTCTTGAGTAATAATAAAGGAGAAGCTTTGGAGGATAACTAGAGGAGCAATGCATGTTTTTGTTCTTCTTATGCATATGAGGTAAACTTGTATCGATTTGTTTGATGATTGTACACATTGGATCTTTGGTAAAGTGTTACTTGGGTGGATCTATCAATGCATGTTCTTGTAAATCTATATATCTTGATATGTGAGATAGGATTGAAGTGTCGTCTTGTTAACATATTCAACACATTATCTCTTGTATGCACATCATCTTTCAATTTTTTGTAGGTTTGGCTTCAAGGGTTTTATTGGGAACACCACAAGCAAGAAGGATATCTTGAGACACATCTATACTCCATGTTTTTCTCACCCTTTACTCTTCTTCTATATTGCTGTTCATTCACATACATTTTCAGCTAGCTTAACTTAGTGAGATAGGTCACTTATATCGATTTCTAGTATATTTTCCTTGCGGAAAAGTTTTGCCCTAAAAAACAAAAATTTTCCTTCACTTTGCTTGGTTGTGTGTAGCATTTTTCAGCAAGGATACCTTGCTGATTTGCAGGTTTCAGATCTGGTTGAGAAGGGGTTTTGGCTGCCCAAAGACATCCACACAACATTCAAAGACCCCCAAAGCGATTGGTAGCTATCTCAACCTCCTTTGTCAATTTCTAGGCTTTCTTGTACGTTTTACTTTTTCTTGTTGTTGTTTAGTGGCTCATAGTTGTAGGAGGAGAAGTGGTACGGCCTCCTCCCACGTGTGAGCCTTGGGGTAGTGTAGATCTAGCTTTGATTTTCGTCTTTTTCCATTTTCTTGCCTTTTGAAGTAGGATGTGGGGTTTGAAGGTGAGGGCATCTTCTAGACCTAGGACGTGGGGTTTGCTTGTGGTTTGTTTGGTTTGTTTGTTTACTCTCCTAGCCCTCTTCTTGTTGCTTGCTTGCCTCTCTTTCTCACTTCTATAGATCTTAACCAAGCTAAGCAACTTAATTAATTGCCTACCTAGTTGGGAGAGGAATACCCCAAGAGGTTAGGTTAGGGTTTTATTATGTGATTAATGATCTAATTGATTAATGCCATTATTGTTCTAGATTTAGATCTAACATATAATCACTATCTTAAGCCTATTGGGCATGATAAGTAACTTAACTAGATCTCTTGCATGCATAGTTTGCTTCAAGTCTTTATCTTTACTCACATGCTTAGATCTATAATTCTTAATCTCTTAATGCTTCAATAAGTGAATGGTGTTATTCTTTATTGCATAAATCTCTTGAGGCCATTTGCCATAGGCTTGAATGTTATCTCACGGTTAAGTAAGCAAACACACTAAATCTTCTTTTCATATCTTGTAGGCAAGTTATCCTTGCCCTTGTGATTCATTTCTTTCATAGCAAGCTCATATGTTAATAATCTAAGTGCATGTGACAAACTAAATCTTCTTTCAACTATCTTTATTTGCTTTACATGTGTTCATGCTCTTGATTTCGTAAGCTTAAAGCAACACACTCATAAGCTCATAAAAGTTTCGGCCATGTATCACTAAATCACACTTTAAAACTGCCATAAAATCTTCAAAACACTCCAAAAATCACCTAAAAGTCTACCCAATCCATATACGCCATGGCCAGGCTATTGAAGGGTACCTTAGACCACCATCTTCACCATCTAAGCGGGTTTGGGGAAAACAACGGAAGGTGTAGGCGGTTGTCTCTGACATACGGATGTATCCTCTGGGAAGTACTTCTACTTTGGGCTGGTACAGTTGCACTTCGGTGACCTCGTTGCACCACTATCTTGGCGTCAACAATTATTTTGGCCATAGGAGGAGGGCTTTCGGTGAAAGCAATAAAATTTGATAATTTAAAGAAAGCTAAATAACTCAACATTGGGCTTAAGCCTCTAATAAATGCTTTGTGGGTTGAATAACTAAGACTGTAGATAATCTTCATGCTGATGCTTAATAATAGCATTGTGCTTACAAATCTTCTTAAAATGTGTGTTGGAAGTATTGATTTATTGATGGTTATTGACGATCAGAAAGGGAGTAGTTGACATATGCTAGTTTTAATTAAGAAAATCTATCTTATTGTGCTAAAGTCTATGACCTCTACCTTGGGTGGAGTGTGTGTTAAGTCGAGGCTTTGATATCAGGGTTCTCTCCCTGCGTTGAATGGAAAGAATCCAAGATTAACAAGTAAGATAGGCCACATAAAAGAGCATTTTTGCACACAAAGGGCTTGGAGCTTTAATCCCCACTTCACTTTGGATGTGAGACTAATATCTTGTTCTTTTACAAATAATCAAATACTCAAGATAAAATAAACTCGACATATTCAAAACATCACATTTAATTTTCCTACACTGGTCTTTACTTTCATCTATCCGATTGGATTATTTTACTTCAAAGCATTTACTATTCAAATCATCTATATTTGGGTATGTTATAAATGTGAATATTGACTCTTTGCATGTATTGACAAGGTGTATCCTTTAATTATATTTGAGTCATGTTGCTGTTATAAATCTTGTTTCATCGTATTAACTCCTAGAAGTTGTTTTTTATCATTCTTAGATTAAAAGCCTTAGATTATTTTCTTAGGGATTACCTTCCCAAAATCAGTAGTAGTGATTAATTATCAAATGCTCGAATATTGGGAATATGCGTCCTATGCTTAGGTGGATGCCACATCATTCCATAGAGATGCCACATGTCGACCTTTGAGGATTCCACTTGGAATTGCATGGACTATGATTGGACCTGCTAAATATAGAGACTTCTAAAAATAAGTCAGCTCCTAAATTTTGGGAAGCTGTCACATCATGGGGATGTTGGGAGGCCATCGCCATGTCCTTTGTCTAAAATGAACCAGCTGCCTAAAAATGAAGTCGATAGAATACCTTTGACTTTACTCCGGTGATCTCATCTTCATGAGGATCAGAATATATGTGATCAGGTGTATAGAATACGATGCTCAACTAAAAATAGTATTAAGATTGGAGCCACATCATCAGTAAAAGATCAAAGACTAGGATGTCTCTCAGGATTAACCTTGTGCTCTCGAGAATGCGAGATTTGGACTATAGAGCCAAAACTTGCTAAAAATAGGAATTTCCTGGATGTTGCCCGGAAAAGTGTCATTGGAATTGAGAATCATGAAATGACTCATATTGTATGTAGAGAATTGTTCCAAACTGTCAAGAGACCCCTCAAACCGTGTCTCCTAAAAATAGCAACACTTTGTGTGTGTATATATCTCTCTCAAAATGCATGGAAACTAAATCAACTCTAACTCTGAACCAAAAACCATGTATCCGTCGTGTACACTGCCTATGATAGGAACCAACCTCTTGCTCAACATAAGTGCTAAAACCCTGGGAGTATCTCAGTATTCCAACCAAAGTGCTGCATGCTGTTTCTTAACCCTCAAGATTTTCAAGGTTGAAAATCTAGGGTTTAACAGGTGGTTAGACCACCTAACTGTCTTAGGTACTATGTTTGATGTAATATATGGTGAGATATCTGAGAGACTGTTAGACGTATTTGACATACTTTGGTAGCCTACCTTGGGCTAACCCTATTGTATTATCACCCAGCGTTATTAGTAATATATGGCATTTATTATTCTCTCCACCATATTGTTGTATAAAATCTGACAAAACTAAGTACAAGGTAGATGGGAGTACTGAGAGTGATAAGGCAAGATGGCTTGTAAAAGGATTTGCATAAAAAAAGAAAGTATCAACTCGGAAGAAACTTTTGCTTGTACTTTTAGGATGGTTATCATAAGGATGGTCTACTCTTTTGTAGTTCATTTTGGTAGGAAGGTGTATGAAATGGGGTGAACAGTGTTTTTTAATGTAGATATGGTGGAAGACGTATATATATGAAGTGGCCACAGGGTTTGCTGTAAAGAAGGGAAGAAGATTTGGTTTGCAGGTTAATGGAAGTGCTCTATGGCTTAAAGCAAGTTCCTGGAACTTGATATGCCAATGTTGATGAGGTTTTGACAACTACAGGATTCAAACATAGTCACTCTAATTGAAACTTGTATACAAAGACATGAGGTGATGACTAGCTGTCTTGTATATTAATTTTATGATCTAATAATTACAGGTTGTAAGAACAGCTTAGTAGATGATATGAAAGTTGACCTTGCCAGGGCTTTTGATATGACTGGAATTGAGGTTGCAAAAGGACAACTGTGTTCTTATATTGCAGATCAAATATTCATAGGAATTGTTAAAGAAGTTCATGATGGTTAAATGCAAACCTTCGACACAGCATTAGGAATTGGACATAATTTACTGTAATAGGTTGTTCCTAAACATGTGAACACGACCTTTTATTGACAGGTTGTAGTCAAGTTAATTTATTTGACATCTGATAGACTAGATTTGAGCTACATGCCGAGTCTTTTTGAACAAGTTATGACTTCTTTAAAGATCGAGCTTTGGAAAGCAGCAAAGAGGATTCTTAGATATGTGAAGTAAACACTGAACTTTGGACAAGAGCTTGTTGGGAGTGCCAATATCAAATTGGCTGTCCTTCCAGAAACGCGTTAGAGCGGGATGTTTGGCAGAGATAACAAAATCAAATTACATATTTGTCTTAGTTAGGGCTTAGTGCTGCTCTTGTGGAAGCAGAAACAACCCACAGTAGACTTGCCATCATTGCAAGTTCAACCTAGAGGAGCACTCAGTTCCTCATGTGGGGCTTTTTATCTTAGAAGGATTCTTTGAAAGCTGAAGCTATAGTAGAATCAAACAACTTCCATTGTTCTGTGATAATCAGAGTATGATTAAGTCAGTCATGTATCTAGTCTTTCAGGACAGGACTAAGGATATGGAAAACATCCAAGAGTTGATGCAGGGCAAAGAATTTGAGCTGATCATCTGTACAACACAGGGTCAGGTAGGAGACATTTTCACCATATCTTTGAGCAGAAGCAAATTCGAAATGTTTAGAGATATGTTTTATGTTATTGTAAAAAAAAGAATGTACAATCAAGCGAGTATGTTAGGGAGTAATGTTCATACTTTTTTTCTTAGGCTGAGAATCAGTTATTACTCAATATTTTATGTAGCTTTGATGATGAGCCCAACATAGAGACCTGAAACGTTGAGAAAGACCATAGAGTTTGATGCAGTTTCTTTCTCTCCAGGAATATTTTATATAGTTTGGACTAAGCCTTATCAATGTTGTCAAGGTTTTGTGCCTGTAGTTTATGGCAGTTATGTGGTGTAGTGATTTGAATGTGATTATTATTATCATCGAATGTTATATCAAGGGACTAAGGGTTTAGTTGTGAATCAGTTTATGAAAGTCATTACTCTTGGAAGGGAACACAAGAATATTTTTTGTAGAACTTATTTTTGATTGGGTCTGATTGATTGGAAATCTAAATTACATGAATGTTGTCTCTTTCATTAAATTAGTGTCTTTCACTTCCATTTTGCATGCATATTTAAGTCATGGTTTGGATTTGGATTATATACTTCTTCAGAATGTAGATACTATAGATTGTGATATGAATCTGACTAATATTAATGTATTAGAGACAATATTATAACACATTTAAAAGTTGATTTCTATAGGGTTGTCTTCCAGAACCCATGACTATCGTTGTTGTAGGAAATCTTTCACATTTTCGTTTGATGTGTTTTATTCTCTCACTTTCTTTGGGCTTTCTTGTTTAAAACAGATTTTAGAAATGATACAAAACCATATTGCACGTTTCTACACATGAGAAGATTGATGTTGTCCGTTGGAATCCAACTAATCAAGACGAGGTTGGTTAAGTAAAGATTACTTTTGTTCCAAGTGTACTTTATCTTATTGTGTATCTATTTATATAACTTTAATGGGTTAAGTACAATATGTAGGATGATTCTTGTAAATGAATAGAGTATTCAAGTAGGGCCAATCCTCTTGAATGTTTATCTCTTAAGGTTGTTAGTTTAAAGTATTGACAATGAAACAAAGTAAATACAAAGTGTTAACAATGAATACAGTGTAGACCGAGATACTAAACTTTATTGAATGGAGTCATTTAATACAATGAGGGGGTTCTCCTTTTATTTCTCTTATTAGGAAGTTGTGCTACCAATTTACCTAACCGCTTTCTTAACTAATGTCAACTTATATCTAATGATAAATTCCTTAATCATAATGTGCAGCTATTACATTAGACTTTGTTGAATCCAGTTATTAATAAGATAAGATAATTTTATCAAATACATTTAACAAGTGACCATAAATAGGTCAAATGAATTGCTTATTAACTTTTGGGGTTATTTTGAAAGTGTTTACACCTTGCTAGGAGTGTTCATGTGAGATTTGGGGTACATGGTGTATGTTCAGCCCTGGATAGTTTGAAATGGATTGCCATAAGAGATAAGTCCTTATTATATCTAATGATAAATTCACTTAATCATAATGTGCCTTCATTACATTAGACTTTGGTGAATCAGATTGTTAATAAGATAAGATAATTTTATCAATGTCCAACAAGTGACCATAAATAGGTCAAATGAATTGCTTGTTAACTTTTGGGGTTATTTTGAAAGTGTTTACACCTTGCTTTGAGTGTTTCATGAGATTTGGGGTACATGGTGTATGTTCAGCCCCTGGATAGTTTGAAATGGATTGCCACATAAGAGATAGTCCTTGATGGATTTGCATAGTTGAGATAGTTTGCTCAGTGGATGCTTGACTTCAAATGGTTGCTGGCTTAGTGTTCTTCCCTTAGGCGTTGTAGTTCTCTTGACAGTTTGGTGGATGCCCTTCATTGGGGCCCATGAAGGATCCACTTGCTTGGATAGCACCCTACATGGGATGAGGAGCATTGTGCAGCTTGGAGGATATTACGAGAACCGAAGAAATCGAAGAAACCCTAGGTAGGGTTATGATACCGAAAACACGATCTCCATAAACACTGAACGATATTATTATTAAGCGGTACAAATATTACACTAAGGGTCCGCACTCTTATAAAGAGATCGAGAGGCGAAAACCCTAACCCTAGGAGACAAAAACCCTAACTTTTAACCTAAAGTCACTAAGGTGACTTTATTACATGGGTAAGCCTTATATATCTAACAACCTCCCATATGGTGTGTTATCGCGCAATTTGTACTTTGATAGAAGGGAAAAGGAAAAATAAGACAAATTGACGTAACGAGAGACTATCCTATCACTGTCACCTCAACAGGATGTCTCTTTCTATTTAGGGTGGTAGGCCCAGGGGAGACGTTCTCGGTGACCTGGGGTTTTGAGAAGGCAAAGGATAAAGGCCAAGTAAAAGGTTCCCTCTCACAAGTCACCACCGATCAGAAAATCCAATTAAAAAACCAATAAAGAAATGATAAACCAGAAGTGTACCTGCCCGGAACAAAGCAACAGGAAAACTATAGATTTGCAAGAGTACTTGCTGGTTAGCACTTCATAAAATCATTGACTTAAATGAAACAATTTGCTGAATATGATGAAGTAAACAGAAATCTTATAACAACAATGATTATAGAGCAATACTTCACATAAAATGTCTTAGAACGAGCTACAAAATGACCTAAAACCATTCACCATTGAATTCATATCATTAGCATTTGGCAGAAGCATATAAGACAAACTATAATTCAGCCTTTACAATTGCTTTATGAGCTTTTAATGCTGCATTAAATGGTTGTAGCTTACTTTAGTAACAACAACAAGTAGGTTAATGGATCAATCTAATCTAAGGTTAGAAGGTGTTAGTAGTTATTCAAAGATTTGGATGTTTGAAGGTTGTGATCAAAACACTCAAGAGAGGGAGATCTTAGACCAATGTCATCATAGGGCAAAATGGAGTCAACAAGTGGCTGCAAGAATTGAAGGAGAAAGATGATATTGATAGAGCTAAAGACAAGAGGAATTGATGGATGAAGTGTCGGTAGATCGAGGCTTCAACCACCAAACCCTAGGGGAAAACGACTACTAAGGTGTAGGTAACACTAGGCCTTAGTAGGTTTTCCTCCTTCTTTAACTCAACGATGTAGCAAAAAAAACGGCTAGGATGAAGTGACAAGTACTCGGGTGTTGCAAAGGCTAGGCCCTAGCAATGGCTTCAACAAAACGACCCCTTGGCACAATCTAGTAGGTGGATAGCAAATTAGAACAAGAACGATAACATGTTCTTGATCCCTAGGGTTTAGTCCAGCAAATTTCATTAACAAAATGCAAAGTAAAACACCATAACCATTCAAGTAAGAGAAGAATTACATAAATTTACTCACATTCACCAAGTATCATCAAGCAAAACCCTAGTTGTAGACTTTCCACCAAGAAAAATGCCAAAAATCACCAAAAGTAGCCTTACTTCAACAAGTGTGCACTAAATTTCAGCTAATGAGCCCCAAGAGGGCGCAAATTTCAGACCTCACCAAAGGGTGAGTGAAAGATCATAAAAAAAAGAGAGTTTTAGCTCTCTACTTATACCATACCAATGACCTTTAATGTTATTTTAGGTCAAAAAGGCCGACATGGCCAAATTTACATCAAAATATTGTTTTACATTAAATGTCATACTTAAAACCCTAAATCAAGCATAAATGATGATGTCATGCTCTTTTAGGGTGACATTATGCCCTTTAAGCCAACGCTGGCTTCTTGGAGCAAAACGTTAGGCCTTCTTGGGCCTCAGGAACCTGCCACACGTGCCACTTGGCACATAACTGCCTCCCAAAACCTCCACAAGCACTAGATGGCGTCATGGGTGTCCTAGGTGATGTCATGGGCCTTCCAAGGCCTACGTCTTGGTGGAAAGGGCACAACCCCCCTAGGTATGGGTCTGCCAAGCTGCCTTTGGTGGAACGTCCTTCCTTTCTCCTGTGCAATCCTCTGATCTGTCTCTGCCCCCTGCTAGGGTCTCAACATCTATCTGGTGGGCTTTCAACCCCATGGAGGTCCGAACTAATCATCTCCCCATGTGTACCTGTCCATAAGAGTACCTGTCCATCGGGTATGGAAACATCAACAGATATGCCCTCCATGGGATCATAAGTCATAGGGATCATAGCAATGTCAATCACATCTAATCATCAAGTTATTAAACATGTGCATAAAATCCCTTTTACCCAGACTAGTGCTCAAAGACATTATACTAATCTACAAGCCAAGTTTGGAGGAAACGCTAGGACGTCCTATTGGGCTAATGCTCACTGGATG
>SNQJ01S0018197.1:0-25116 GCA_010110895.2 Picea sitchensis | reverse complement strand
TGTGTGCTTAATGTTACTATTTCTTTTAGACAATAAATAGTCTCGAAGAGTAGGGTATCAGTAATAAAAGTGCTTGGTATTGATGGTGTTGCTAACCAATCAGATCTCAAAGTCCCTATATATGGTTCATTTATATGACAAATCTTTCAAGGGGATAGTATGCAACGTTGTGTAACATATTAATTGGAATGTCTGTGTTATGTATGTAGAAATAAAAATATATACCAAACTAGAGGACTTAGGATATTAATATAATTAAAAGGTGCATCACATAAAGACATACATTTATGTGAAAGGTCACCTTGAAGCCTATAAATACCAAGGCCACTCATCATTATAAATCATCATCTCTCATATTTTATTCAATATAATATTTTAATCCGTATGGATTATTTTATGTTATTCCATTTATTTTGGATATTTAGTTTATGAACGAAGTTGTTCATGTCATATTCAGGAAATGAACCTTGTTCATTTCATTTGGTATCAGAGCAATGTCTGATCCGGCCCTTGGCCACACACTATTTTATTAGACCTTGTCTGACCTAGCTTTTGGCCACACTCAATTTTTTTCCAGAGCTTCTCTGAATTACCAGGTCTTTGACCACAAATAGGGTTTTGGCCACTAAAAATTCAAAATCCTATTGAAGAAAGATATTCCACTATGTTACTGTTCAAGTTCACAAAATAGGTGCCAAAGTCCCAAGTCACTGAATATGAACCTAAAGGCAACTTGGAGTGGTCATCCATTGTCACCTCAATGACACACTCCCACACTTTACGTTGGAATGATCTTCAACAAAGGCGGGCTTCCTGAAACAACTAAGTCTCAAATGAGGGTTAAGAATTTAAGAGATATGATGTCTTAGAGTGAATCCGGTTTATTTGATAGATATAATTTTATTTTTCCAGATTTGAGGTAAAATGATATAACCTATGTATGCAAGCTTGAAGTGTTTAAAAGCTTCTATATGTGGCTGGAAATTGAATGTAGAGTTCAGGGTATCTTCTAGCTCTTGTATGTTTCATAACGAATTAGATTTAAGCATGCAAAAAGGAATACATTTCTGAATGTGATTAAGTTTACTTTCACCAAAACAAAGGTTACAAAATACATATTTTTGGGAGGTGTTGCCACCTTTATACACACTTGGGCTATCGTGGAAGAAATCTTCAATCCACTCGGTGTGTCCTCGGGGGCAAGTCTTGAGTCAAGGTGTTGTCACCTGATCCTCGACTCGTCCGTCTAGGCCAACTCCTAGCGAAGCCAAAGGGGGGTAGTCCCTAACAAAATACTATGGATTTTAAGCTAATCTAAGCAAAGAAACCACTCTAGGAGTTTATTGCAGAATAAAATATTTACAATGAAGCATTCAACACATTCATTCGATAGACAAGATAGGCATTGATAATAGAACCTATGTCCAACCATAGAAGATGCATACACAATAAAGTAAATGATACAATATCTGCAAGTGTTGTAACAATTATTAGACAATCATCATATTACGAATGAAATACTGTTGATAAAGTAAGAAGTTGTGAACATGAAACCAATGCCTTAAAGGTATCGTGGGCAATTGTTGAGCATGTGTTTTATTAAGTTTAAATTAAAGGTAGATTAATGGAAATGTGTGGCCTCTTTAGAGGCTATCTTTTTATTTGGAAATGCGTTGAGAACTTACCGAAACCCCAAGGCTTCACCAGTAAGTTCAATGAAGGTGCCGGATGTCCAACACGGGGAGAACCTAGAGCTCAAACTTCTCGTCTGACTTCACACACTCCCTTCATGCGGTTTCCCTCGCAACAAGATAACTACTATCAAGGTTTCCCTAATTAAACTACTCCACACTAACAACCCCGGTTCTGATGAATCCCAGGATCGAGCTAGGCTCGCAAGGGTTCATAGCATACACCGGAAATTGCGGGGAAGGTTTATTTTAAAACTAAAAGGAAAACTGAAAAGAAAATGTGAAAAACTTGAGATGTTTCTAATTACTAAAAGCGGAAATGAAAACTAAACTAGCATAAGAATTACTTTGCTTAAGTGAAGAAAGTAGTGATTACTTGAATGGTTAATTTCCTTAAATTGTGTGTTTTGAAAACAAATAAAACAAGATATTCAAAGGAAAATAAAGCACACAACCACCACCGATCCCCCTAAAGGGGATGACGAAACTGGGCACTAAAGGCCCCCTTTTATTAATGCCTATTACACTTGGAGAAAATGAATTCTTTTTTTTTTTTCTTTTTTTTTATGAACTTTGGATCCTTATAGAATGGATCAAGTTATTAACAACAATTACAAATAAGAATTTCTAAAGTCTTGGTTTTCAAAGGGTCCAAGTTGGGGTAGAATTTCTTCAGTTTTGCTTCAAATTTGTCAAAGTTCCCCCTTGTTTTGTGACGGACCTGCTAAAAATCAGCGAAGAAAAAGGATTAGATGAGGATAGAAAACACTGTAAGAAACTAGTTTTGTGATGGACCTGCTTTCTTGTACAGACACGTCCAACTCAACAGATCTTCTTTCCCACTGCTTTACACAGGAGAGTCACCTGGATTTCATTAATTATCTATTACATTAAGGTGGGGCCGACCTGTACCCTTTACATTACAATTAGGGTTACATGTAAATCTGACTCTTGAACAATATAGCAAGGGATCTCATACACCCACTAGTGCTCAGTCACTAGGGGCACATCCATAGGGATGTCCATATCTCTATCTCACTGCATTACACAGGAGAACCACTCTCACCAGTGCTCAGCCACTAGGATCACGTTCACCTGTGCTCATCCACAGACACATCCACTCAAYAGATCTTCTTTCCCACTGCATTACACAAGAGAGTCATCTGGAGTTCATCATCTCAACTCTCTGCTYAGAGGAGGTTAATACATCATCTTCATCTCTATCTCATGACGATGCACCCAACTCTATGGGAATTCACACGTTTACCTTGTGCTCAGCCACAAGCACATCCAACTCTGCAGATCTCCTTTCTCACTGCGTTACACAGGAGAATCATCTGGGGTTCTTCTCAACTCTCTGTAAGGAGGAGGCCATCTCTACGTTCCAACTCTATCTTGGATAGGAACCACACGCCCATCTCAGGGGCTTTCTCTCAGGTCGACTCAATCAGTCTGTGTCCTGGAGAATGTCTCATGCAACTGTAATCATCAACACTTTGAACCAAAATACATCAACAACAAGGCTTTAAATGGCCTCTAGAGTCCAAAAAAAATCATGCTATAGCAAATAACTACATATCTTGAAGATCTTTACTTATATTAGGATCCTTATCATCAATGTCACCCTCTAAGCATTAAATTAAGATAGAAAAATCTTAACATGCCTAATAAGTGATTTTACTTGAGTGAAGGGTACATTTTTACTAGGGTCATGACATAAGAGTTCAACAATCAATGTCACCAACATCGAGGTACATAGAGGGCTTGGTGCTCTTGATTAAATGCCAGTTCCATAGCAAGAGCCAATCTTGAAATCCTGAAAACTGTTAAGTTTGCTGAATTTTGAATGAGACCTAAAATTCTACTTTCTCCATATGAAGTCCAATGAGGTTGAAACTGCTCTCAAACATCCTGAAACAATTAATGGTAATGTTAAAAATTCAAGTAAAAGGATAAAAATGAAAAATAAAGGAGAATGTCACTTTTACATTCTTAAACATTACCATTACCCTAGGCCCCCTCAACCTAAAATTTGTTTTTTTCCTTAAAAGTTTGAAATCCGCCCCTTTAAGTGCGCCATACGGGTGCTGTACGGAATCGAATGGTTCCATGTTTTTGGCCCGTTCTGTACGGAACTGACTGGTTTCGTTATGGAATCAGCCAAAAACGATTCCAGGTCGTCGGTCCAATCGTTTTTGCTCAGAAGGCCCATTTAGTAGGCCGGTTTTGCCAGATCGGGCCGGTTTTAATAACACCACTTTGTATGCAACAATAAAATTCTTTTACATCAATGCTCCAGTGCTCGAAAAGCCAAAATAAAAGAGTACTAATGTTTCTCCAACTATCAACAACCATTTGAATGAGAGGGGCTCTCTTTATATAGAAAGAGAGTTAGAACCTCTTACAATAAAATAATATTTTTCATGCAAAACCCCTCTCTAACAAAAACATTAAAATATAGAGGGTTACAACAGCTATTTGGAATAGTCAACTAGAGAGGTCGATTTGTTCATTAGCGACTTGATTCCTCTCCAAGGAGGTCGACCCATGTTAAAGATAGCATAAAAGTAAAACATCTATAAGTGGCATGTGTGAGCTAGAAAGATGAGATTCCATGTATGCCAAGTGTCCAAGAGCCAGATCAATCCATCTAGAGAAGTGTGTGAAGCTGCCAACTGTTATTTGCTGTCCCACATGTGTCACAACAGCTAGTTTACTTCACAAAAATAGTTTCTGGCACATTTTCCAAGTCAAACAGCTATTCAAAGATGTCCAACAGCTAGCCAATGGTCAAAAAATCATCCAAAAAGTGTGCAAGTGTCCACATGTGTGAGATAAAAGCTGCCTCATGCTCTCAAGAGGGTACGACCCACCCCTTATGCTAAAATTAATAAATAAATATGTCAAAATCTGCCTCCACATGTGTGCCAAAAGGGGTGTGCTGCATCTAGGGTCACAACATCATCATGTTAGACCATCTCCTAGTGAAAGAGATCATCATATGTGCTAGGGCGAATTGTAGGAGGTCCCATGTAAACTCAAAACACATAATTAGTAGTGAACTTATCCCAATCATCCTCAACATGTGTGCATAAAGAATTAAACTTAAAAGAACCTTAGACATGACAACTAGTTGAGTAAAGTGCAAATACATGCCATTTCTACTAGGAAGCTCACACATGAACCCAATATCACGATATAATGTAGAAATAACATCACGTGAATGCTGGAGCATAAAAGAGGTGACGATGACACTCACATAATAAAAGGGGGTAATGTGGCACATGGGTCCCTCCTAACCAAAATACCACCACCTCATCACCACAATGTTGAATACACTGAACTATGCCATCAAAGCCATGAACAGGGACATGAACTGATCACTTTGCACATGACACCTTTCTCAAAGACACTACAACACTGACCATTGAGTAATAGTCAATTACTAGGAAATCTTAAGATTCCTCATTGAACTGTAAGAGTAATGCCAGGAAAGGTGTGCGCTTCCATAATATGTTCTTGGATAATGCCTATATACAATCTAAAATTCTGTAAATAATCGGCAGTTGATAGCAAAATGCCCAAAAATATGCTCGTGCATCAAAATGGATAACACACTACAAACTAACAGAAAAATAACAAGTGTTAGAACAAGACTTCATAAGGATGTCGAACTGTACAAACAGAGTCACAATCACAAAAGACACAGTCCCAAACTATTGAGATTGTTGAAAACACACAGAGAAAGGGACACTTGACTAAACTACTGTAGTAACAACTGCTGCCAATCAACATGCAACACACTTGGGTGATAAAAATAATTAAGGTGAATTACCTAAAAATAGGGCCATATTTTTCATAGATATTGTGGCGAGGAAGTAATCAGTCAACATCAACAAGGAGTAAGATTACCCTTTCAAGAACCACTCCACTGCCCATTGATTAAAAGGTATTGCTGTAAATTGTAATTGCCATTATTGCAATCTGAACTTCAACATCTTCACCTGGTCAAGGAATAATTTGCGATATTCAGGTAACAGAGAAGGGATTCGTAGGCACAATGACCTAAAGGAATTGTCGATTGACACTTATTGCACATGTATCCTTAGAGCAACTGCCGCTAGCAATTGAGTTTTACCACTTGGACCACTTGACATCTTATACATCTTATATTACAGTTTTATTTTCATATTTATGTGACAATGTGTTTGTTTGATATTTATGTTACTTTAGAAGTTTAAAAAATAAAAAAAAAGATTATTTTTGTATTTTTAAAGTTTTCCGATAATTTCTGATATTTTCCCTGATATTGCTGATAATTTCAATTTTGGACCCCTGACGATAAATTCCCGATACCTATAAATGCAACATTGATATATATATATATATATATATATATTTTAATAATAATCAATGATTTTCAAATATAATGGTGAGCATATTATACCTATCCAAAGGTGATTTTGTTTTTGATAAATTGTGCCTTTTGGATAAAATGATTGACTTTTTGTAATTAAAATTATTTTGTATTTGATTGTTATATTTCATTATTGTGTATCATATTATATGCTTGATATTTATTATTATAGTATATTGTGTATAATATGCTCTAGGTATATTAAAGAGCTTGTAAGTTTGATAAAATATGCACAAGAACAATAGTATGACAAAAAAGGCTCACTAACCAACTCTAATTGTATTCACATCAATGTTGCATATTTATAGTACAACGGGTTATGCCACCTCATAGAGAGATTTGATCTAGATACTAAAATCATGCATGATGACTAGGCTAGGAAAACATAACTAAATCATTAGTCATCATTTGAGGATAACTCACTATTATCCTAAATGAATAATACAATTTAAGGTGACAATTAGACATAGTGATTGGTAAGGTAAGCCATAGGCTAGCATTCCCCCCCTCAATCATAAGTCTAGCTATCTATACCAACTAAGTTAAAAGTTGATATCATGGATTTTTCAGAAAGCCTTGACTTGAGCTTCAATGAAAAATCTGCCTGAAAAAATCGTCAATTTGGATGTTGAATGGTTCATCTGAAATGAACTAGAAGACAACTGAGATATGGAAGTGAACATCTGCAATGTCTGAACATTCTTTTATTGCTTGACAATTTGATTATTTTGCCAAGTATTTGAGCTAGAAGAATATGATGTCTTCTGCTAATTGGTGAACATGTAGGATCACCAGGGATGATTTTAAGGATGGAAATTTATTTTAAAATGTAAAAACCTTGGCGAATCTTACTAATCCTTCATATGCCAACTATAAATGTTTGGCGATATTTTTGTAAAAATATTCAAATTTCTAAGGATTTTATATAGTTTTTAATAAATTTTTTGTGATTTTTAAGGTAACATAGTGTTATCCTATGGGAATTTTAGTAGAATCATTTTTAAATAGCGAATCTAGTTTTTGGAAACCATAGAAAGAAGAAGAGTGTTAGCCCATGGCCAGAATTTAGCCCCTAAAATCATCCACAGTATCCACCCTCTACTATCAGGTCTTATCAGAGGTGCTCTCTCTGAATATTTGGTTTGGGATGACCACTAATGATGATACCTTGTATTTGGTGGTTTTGGATGATCACTAACCAATTTGTCACATTTAGGTGTCCAGCAACATCCCAATGTATTATGTGTATGATTCAATTGCAAGACATTGAACCAAAATTCTATCAATCTCTTCCATATACAGACTGCAATTGCCCATTTAGAAAATTTCATTCCCACCTGGCATACTTGTGTCCAACAACATCCCAATGTATTATGTGTATGATTCAATTGCAAGACATTGAACCATAATTCTACCAAAATCTGTCATCTACAAATTGCAGTTGCCCATTTGGAAAATTTCGTTTTTGTTGTTGTCGAAACTTTCGTTCTGACAACCATCTTCAATTCCATCATCAATACCCCTCTTTGTCAGATGAAAGGAGAGACCACAAGTGGTTTCATGAACCATCTTCACTTGATATTTGAACTCCCCCCCTTAAGGTGCAAAACAGTTACATCATTATACTCCCCCCTCTAGGCTCAAGAGAGTACCATACTTATTCCATTTGTGTACAACACAAAGTGGGCATGTGGAAACAACCACATGTTATCTCATCCCGTGAGGGCCGTGCTTGAAAGATATGCCATAAGGGTACCACTTTAGACTTATATACTCTTATGTCAGGTACAAAAAAAGGCTACGTGCTGCAAGATTGGCCTTTACTCGAGATTGAATTCTACGTAAGACTGATGCAGTTTCTTGACTTGTTGATTCCATTGCCAAGAACTTATCCATCCATAGTGCATTGTTCTTTTCTTTTTATCCTTCATCTTTCAACATTTATCTAAGTGATGATTTGTCTTCCCACAATGAAGACAAGAATGGAGATCAAAACATTGATTCTCCATGTGACCAACTCTATGAAAATGTTGGCACTTAACATCTTGAGCGTTAACATTTGAAGTTGAATCTTCTTGAAGGAATCCAACACTCACAAACAAAATTGGTTTGGAGTAATTTGGAATATGAAAAATGTTTTGATTTTTATATCCTAAGCCATGTCAATTCCTATTGAAGGTGTAATTCTTCCCAAGGTCCGATGATCATCTTAGAAAGGTCATGTTGTACTTGATGACGTGCTTCAAATTCACTTTTACTTATACTTATTGTATCACTATGTGCTTTGGCATCTTCTGCTTGCGATTCATCTTCATTGGAAGTTGCTTCTGAAGTTGTATCACTGTGTTGTTCCTGTGCTAAATGTTGATCTGAATCTTCAATCACCATCATCATCAACATCAAAAAGAGGGTTGTTTTGAGAAAGGACTAGTTCAAAATGCTTCAATGATTTCTGATTTTTGAGATCTCTGATTTCATCATTCAATAGTTGGGATTGATCTTGAAGAAGTCTAACTTTAGCTTGCATCACTTGCAAACAAGTTAGCACCGATTGAAGAGTTGCTTTGTTCAGTATCACTATGTTGTATTCAACAATGTTTATTAGAGTGTTCAGTAATTCCAATAATTCAAGACTTCGCTCCATTTCAAACACTAAATGAGGTCTCCTTGTATAGGTAGATCCCGATTACAATTTGAATCGACAAAAGAAGGGCTACTTGCAACTCACTCACTTGCACTTCACACTCGCTTGTACTCACTTGCTTAAACTTGCTCACTTGAACTTTGCTTTCTTGAATTTGGTCATTTGAACTCACTTGCTTGATTTTGCTTCCAAGAAGTTGAGGGTGTTGGATACTACTGAAAATGCACCCCAAAGTATTACAATTGTTTTAGTTTTAACCACTCAACCTTGTCAAATTTGACTCAAAATATCAATGAATCTTGGGTGTTGGGATCAACTGAGAATGCACCCGAAAATTGCAATCTGATTTGATTTTAAAGATACTAGTAAACTTACAAAATGACTATTTGTAAGTTACAATTAATGTTGATTCCAAAGTTGAATTGATCTTTAAATATGGATGCTTGATGATCTTCACGACTATTTGATCACATAGTCTAGAGGGCCCCTTAAAGTTGCTTTGCTGCTATGTGTTACCACCTAAACAGGCACCCTAGTGGAAAGTCCAACCACAGGTGCTACCTAGGGGTGGCAGATGGGAATTGCACCACTGTCACCTTAGTACAATATTTCCTTCACTTTAGGCCAAGGCCCAAAGGCCAAGCGTGGTATGCCTGTTAATGATGAATTTAAAGTAAACCTATTTGGTGAATTATAACCATGCAAGGTTATGATTTACTTCAATGAATCCACAATATGTATGACAATATAGTGCACAAGGATTCCAATAAGTGAGTAAATGCTTCAAAGATAACAATTTAGGAACAATAGCATAAACCACCAATTATCCACTTAAGTAAGAGGGTTAGGAACTAGTGGATGTGTGTGTGCCAAATCTGATGTAAAAGATAAACAATAAAGACAATTTCAGATTTGTATTTATATGGTTATCACTCTAACAAATGAAACTTCAAGAGGCTAATTGAACATAAACCACTTTAAAGTACTTCTCGGAGAAGGATATGGATCTCAACAACTCATTGCTACTTTTAGTAAGGAAGTTGTTGAGAAGGCTGTTTTATTGTTATTCATTGGAGGACTAATGGATCTAGGAAAGCAATCTCTTCTATATTGGTCAGGAGATAGAGTTGAAACCTGTAGAAGGGTTTACTCTCTCCATTTGATGTATGGTTGGATTTGGGGGAAAATCCCTTGGATCTTAATTGAATATCTATTGGATGCTTTTGGAGGATTAATGAAATGCTTTGTGGATGAGGATGCCTTGTAGATATTAATGCTTTCTCTCTTATTGCTGGAATTATCTTCCATATGTTTATGGAGCACCAAACTTGGTATGCTCTTTCCATTTTCCTTTATGTTATCCTTGGGATGTTGTTTATGGATGCATTGTTTCGCTATGCTTGATTAAATGTGCATACATTTCATTCTCGGTGATCATAATCTTCATAAGTGTTGGAGTTCATCTACTTTTGTGATCTCTCTAGTTACATTTCTGCAATTTGGGACAGCAGGGAAAGGGCCTTTGTAGCTTGTACCTTTCAGCTTCAATTGCCATCTTTTCCTCAATAGGATACCCTCCCATGAACCTTTATTTGACTCCATTTGCCAATAAAAATACACTAGTCTCCGGTCCTCCCATCCACTTTATTTTCCTAACTCACAAAAAACTGTTTTTCTGGAATTTACTTTTCATTTCACCTTTGAACCAAGTGCGTAAAATTCCAGCAATCCTATTATAGGGAAGCCCCCCCTTGAACTAGAGGAGAGCCGGCCTAAAGTGTGAAGAGGGTTGGTGAGGTGACAATGGCCTCCCTCTTAGTTTTTCCAAATTCTTGCTTGAGATTTAAAGCTTTATCTCAAGAAGTGAAGGTTTAGGTGATAGCAGGCAGACAGTTGCATACATATCTCTTCTTGCCAAGAGTGACAAAAAGAATTGACAGAACTGACCTCATTAAAAAATCATACTTGCATCACAGCTTCCAGATTGTGAATACAGCTGAAATCTGAATTCAGTTCTGAACTCCCAAAAGGTGGGAGAACACCAGGGACACTGAATCCCCAAGAAGAGCTGCATGGCAATGACACTGTCCATGAAGCAGAACAGAATCACTGTCGTGCACCAACCTCGAGCATGATCTAGCAAAAATACAGTCCCATAAAAGATGCTTCAAGTTCTTGGAATGATGGCAAAAGGGGCATAAAGCATCTGGCAGCCCACTTTTGACAAGGCGGTATTATCTTAAATGTACCAAGGTTGACTTCCAAGCATCTGCAATCAGCAAGATGTGGCAGAGATTGTAATTGCAATACAATCCCTTTTAAGTGCATCTGCAATTAGCAAAATGTGGCAGAGTTTGGAATTGCATTGCAATCTCTTTTGAGTGCTATATAGAATCATAGATTATCTGAAGATGTGAAGTCTTTGATTTTGAAAATTTGCTGTATTGCACACTTTGTTAGAGCCTTTTGAGCTGAAGCTATTCAAGGAAATCATGATGCATGTCTCTTCGTAAAGGTTAGGTTAAAAGAATAAGAGAAGCGAAATGAAATGAAATTATATTGATGTCCAGGAATGATCAAATAGTTCAATGGGATTTAGAAGAACAATAATTAACAACAATGTGGAGTTCCTAGAGCATCACCCAAAAGCGAGAAACCAAAATGTAAACTCTAGACCATAGGAAGAATAGACAGTAAGGTGGAAAGGAGTTGAACCCAAGAAGGTAAACTCTAGACAGTGTAGTAGATAATATATCTGAAAAAATGCTCCCTCAGTAATGGAAACTGACTGAGCCATGAGTAGAACAATTAAGAAGAGCAGCATCGTAGTCAGCATCAGAGTCAGAAGAGGAGCCATCATCCCTGTCAACAATCATGAACCTGTCAATGCTGAGCTTGATAATGTCCTCTGAATAGTCATAGATCGATGTAGTCACTTAGAGATGGGAACTTGAAGAAGGGTAAAAATCAAATATATTGCATGTGGAACACTGTTCACTTTGTGTTGTTTGGGTGTACAAAACTTTGGGACAGATATAATTGATCTGTTTTTTGCTGCAAGAAAACGTACTGCTTTGTATATACAGGTTTGCATGATTTGTATGATGACAAAGAACCATGCTGTCTTGTTTTGTTCCAGGTGTTGAAGAGGAAGCCCAAATCATCACTGCAGCAAAATATGGAGCATATTGGTTTATCTGATATGGCATTTTCTCACAATGACAAGTTCAGGTGTGGCAATTTTCTCTAATATATGATTTGTGGAGTGGAAAGCCAACAGGTTTTGTGAAGGAAAGAAAAAATATTGATCAAGACAGATGGTTTTCATTTTTAAACATTTGACCATACATACTATTCAATTCAACACATTCCTTTTATAGAAACTTAACAAACTTTAAGTGGACTCCTGAAGGATGCAAAGAGAGTTATATCCAAGACTTTTCTTGTGAGTTAGGGTCTAACCTATTTGATATTACAGAAAATTGCACAAATGGTGGAGTACACTGAAGAATATGCTTATTTTTATCATGTTGTGGTTTGTTAGGAGTGTTGCATTCTACTTTTGGAGATTGCTATTTGAAGGTTATATTTCAAGTCTACTGGGCTGTCTTGATCTCTTTTTTAGGTGGAGCAAATCTGCTAGTTGAATGAGACTGATGAGAAACCATTTCAGTATTCAATGCACAAGTCATGGATGCTTTTAGGTTTCTCTTCAGTTTTCATGTACAGTTCCAAGTATGCTGTGATATCATCTAATTTAAACTACACTGGTTCTCTCATCTACTTTTTCATATTGCTCCCTACATTTTCTGTTACCTTGATAAGCTGATATTAATTTTCTTGCTAACAGCCATTGGCTATACTTCCTAGGATGTATGTAGGCATTGATTATGTTTGAAAAATATCAGACAATAGTTGACCTACAATGGAAGTTTTGAAGAAATCACTTTGATATGTTCATTGGGGCATTCTAGTTCATTTCTGTTTTGCTTATAATTCTTTTTACAATTTTTAACAAGTTCGATAAACTCGAATGAAGATTGTTCATCATTTTTTTTTGCTACTACCTTCTTGGTTTCCAAAACACAATAACTTTCTCGAATAATATTAAAGAGTGGATGCCTTAAGCAATTAAAGTTGTGTTTAGGGAAATATTTTGTAATATCCCCATTTTTGGGTTCTCTGGCTCTGCAATTGGAGATGACTTTTTGGGTTTGTGTCAGCCTGATCAGAGGGGTAATTTGATGTTACTAGTGAGTTCAGATGGTTTAGAGGAGATATATGTCACCCGACCAGGTCCGTTTATAATCTTTCATCATCAGGATCACTCCTGCGCAGTGAGTTTTTGATTTCGATGCATTTCGACCATTCCCGTAATTTGGGAGTAATATTGAGCATTATTTAATTGATTTCATTAAGATTGTTATTTTAATTAAATTATTTAAGAAGACACCTTAGTATAATAGCTCGTTGGAACCGGGATGAGGAGCTTTAAATGTTGGGAGGATGAAAAATGACTTCCAGTGCGTGGAAATATTTTAAAATAAGATAGATCACTTTTTGGGGTTAAAAGAGTGTTATAAAGTGACTTTGGGAAAATATGAAAGATAAATTAAAGAGTCACTTTTGTATTATTTAATTTAAGGGAAAACAAGTAAAAAGGGTATAAAGGAGAATTAGGAGTTCATTCTCTCATTATGCATGATTATTATACTAAAAATTGGATTTTGGAGAGCTCTCGTAGCTTTTTGTCTTTGAGGCCTGAAACCCTTGGGCAGATTGGTTTCAGTGGTGAAACGAATCCACCCTAGCTGATCAGAAGGAAAGATCACTCAGATCTCTCACCGGATTTCATTGTGAAAGAGGAAGATACATCATTGTGCCAAGTTGTGTGTATTTGCAGAAGTTTTTGGGTGATTTGTGGAGGTTGATTGAGCAGGACAAGCAACCATCACTCATTTTAACATTTGTCTTGAACCACACCCTTTTGTTATCACCTCATGGGGTAAAAGGGATACCGTGCCATTGATCTCCAACTTTTGGCAACTATAGGAAGGGCCAAATCTCTGTTTTTAGGTCGTGGAAGTCAAGGAGGGCAGTCATATTATTTGTTGCAGCCTGGGGAAGTCTCAAAGAGGGCTGCCTCACACTTTATCAGCCTCTGGCAGCTTCAAACCTGAACCCTTATATCAGTTCGCTGGCAACTTACAAGGAGGCCGTATCTTCTTTACAACTCATAGAGCTTTAGAGATAGGCTGTATCCACTATTTACAGGTGGTGGGAGCTCACAAAGGGCCACTCCAGCACAGATCCACCTGCCATTATGACATATGCTCTCCTCATTAGATTGTAAAGTTATCTGTTGTAAGTGTTGGCTAGAAGGTGCCATTCCATTGCTATTCTGAGTGTTATTCTGCTGACAAAAATACAAACGCTTCTTAGACATTAGTTGCTGTCCAAATCATGTCATTTCCAGGTTAGAAATAACCATGTTATCTACAGGTCAGAGATAAATAAGAGATCTGGTATAGATTCTGTTATCGCACATGTTGTAGGTTGGGCAAAGCCCGACCCAACCACAAAAGCAAGTGCGATAACTATGTGACACTACACTCAATGTCACCTCGATGTAGGTCCCACACTTGAGGGTGACTAAGGTCACTCTTGGGAGGCGATCCCGGAGACCCTAGGGGAAAAGGTAAGAGAAAGGGAAGGATGGAAATGCCCTTAGAGGTCAGAAAACTAAGTGGAAGAGGAGGGGAAGGAAGATGACTTGTAGACCAAGGAAAGCTTCCCCAAAAGTATAGTGCTTTGTTGGATGATTATACCTGCCCGAGACACACAAGAAACATGCATACATCACAATATAATCAATTGGACAAGAAAGTTAAGCTTGCTGTCCCTAAATACATCTGCTAGCAATAATGTATATCAGTAAAGAAATATATCTAAATCAGCGTGGAAAGCACAACACTAATTAACAATGTCATCAATGAAACTAGCAATTAATTATGAATCAAGTAAAGCACTTTGAGATTGGATTAAGAAGGCTGTTATAAAGTGGATTTCTGCAGTAGTATGCTGCCCTAATGCCTGTAGGAAATGATGGAGAATATCAGAGAAATCAGCCACTAAAAGGTAGAGATGATTAGCCCAAAAGATATGCCCTATTTGGTAGGCTAGGTGAGTGAAGTTAGGGAAAGTTTCTAGGGTTAGTTTGTGACATATTAGCAGTTAGGGTTAGGGTTTTTATGCAGCCTAATGGCTGTAGGAAACAAGTTAGTAAAACAATGAGAATTTGTGGGAGAAAAGGGACGCCCTAAGGGAGGAAGAATCCCCAAGGCATCAAGATCACTATCCAAAAGAGAGAGCTTGCAAAAGTTGAATTTTCACGTTTGTTGAGGCAATTGTTTTGTGTCTCCAATGCAACTTGAAATTGATTAGTGCCTTAAGCTATTGGGCAATGGGGTCAAAGGGATGAAGAAGCTTAGCTAGAGCTTTGGGGGTGTACGCCCTTGTAATTCTCAAGTATAGCTAGACTTCTTAGGGTCATGCCAAGAGGGTATACGCCCTTGTAGTTCTCTTGGCAAAAACACCTTGAACAGCAATAGACCTTACAAAAGTTAAGCTTGGATTAAAATTTGACTTGCAATGCCTTAGGGGTGTAAGCCCTTGTAATTCCTAGGGTTTTACAAACCAAAACAAGAATGCCTTGGAGGGTGTATGCTTTTGTAGTTCTCCAAGGAAACTTGTGCATAATAATCTCCTTCAAAACAAGTAAATGAAAGTACCTTGGGGAGGTTGTATGCCCTTATACTTCTCCCAAGAGTTTGACAAGTGACAAATTATAGAATTTAAAGCAAGATAACTAGACAATAAATGCAGATTTCTCTTACCAAATTCATAAGAAGCATTGAACAAACCCTTATCTCCAAGATTTAGACCATCCACATGCAAGAGAAAGGGATTCCAAGCCTAGCACATCACTTTTCCACCAATAGCCCATAAAAACCAAGACAAGTGCAAAGAGAGAGAGAGAATGCCCATAGATAGCGAAAATTTCAGTCAAAGAGCCTCTCACAATGGAGAGTTATGATTCCAAATGAGATCTTATGATCTCTATTTATACAAAATGTCACTAACATAGTTTGTCCACATATTTAAGGGCAAACCACAAGACTAGGGGTCAACAAACCTAATCTTGCCCCTTTTACAAAGTAATATTAAACAATTCACTTTAATTTCACTTTTGCACAAAGAAAAAAAACTAGTTTATAAAGACGCCACCCCTTTAGGGGACGTTTTGGCACTAGGAGAAGGTCGTTGGTGATGGAGGAGTGTAGAAAGGCTTCCCAAAGCGACATGTCAAGCATCCAAATAACTTCCTTCATGGTCAAAGCCTCAATCCCCTCAAAACGTCCTTGTGCCAATGCATGTCAACCTCACCACCAAACCCTAACCGCCCTAGGTGACGTCATGCCTCTAAAGGTGACATTTTGCCTCTCCTATGTTAGAAATAATAGGTGTGCTCGTTTAACCATAGACAATATAGCAATATTGTCACCCAACCATAGGCCGAAGCCACCCCCAAGCACCTTAACCTTGACAGAGAGAATAATTCCGGAAGTAAACCCTAGGTCCAAAAGCCAATCAAGGTAGCGTACCACTCTCCAGAGCTAGCATACCAATCAGAAAGTCCAAACCATAACCAAGAGAAAGTCCAAGCCTAAAACTGAAAATACTAGTTGTAGTAGCTGCAACTGCAGCTACTCTCCAGACTTGCGCACTTGAATTTCTGCAGTTGCGAGCTGTGTGTGTACAAATGAGCTTTGGCATCCTGTATTTACTATTTATACTTCTCTTTCTTAGTTGTCTGGGCCGACTTCTCTTTCTGGAGGCTAAAGACTCAATGTTAATTATTTTCTTTAGCCGACTTGTCTTCTAGGGTTATGTCCAAGGCTTTAGGGTTTCCTCTTGCTTTTCGAAATATTCTATTCTTGTCAGGGTTACACGTGGAGGTTAATACCCCCCGCAACTATCATAATATCAACACTCCCTCCTAGCTAGGGAGGTATTGAAAACAATGGTCTTGAGCACAAACATACCATTCAAATGGTAACATCATCATAGCCACACATGCTATCTCATGATCAAATCACGAGTACCATCATCACTATCAGTATCATCTGATAGCATCAACTGCATCATCTCTCGAAGCCATACTCCATTTGAGTAATCAAGCATGATGTTGAATAAGTCACTCACTCCACAGAGTGATACAAGAACTATTCTTCTAATCCAGACATATGTCCTAGAAGAATAATTGTTCCAACAGATGCTGGAAGCCACGCCATGGGCTACAAGGACTATTCTTCTAATCCGGACATACGTCCTAGAAGAATAATTGTCCTGGACCATTTTCTGCCTGGAGAATATTTTTCCACCAACACACTAACTATCCATCTAGCTGGTAATCATTTCCAACACTACTGATAGTCTTCATGGCAATTGGAACAATGGCATTCAATAGAACACAACTGTGTCTATCCATAGTAGTACACAACTATTATCCAATGGTACACAACCACACCAAGTAGCACACAACTATTTAACCAGTGACACATAGTCACAACTAGTGGAACACATCCACCACAATAGCATACATCTACTGTCCAGAGACATATAGTCTCCACGACAATCATATTATCTGATATATCATGATATAAACTGAGTCATCTGGGCCATTCTTCCACTTACATCTGTGAGATCTGGAAGAGCATCTTCTCTAAGAAAGTAAAACATCAGCCATGGGCTATCTGGACTATTCTTCTCAAGCACAAAAGAATAACTGTCCCTGATTTTTGAGCCTGGACCATTCCTCTGGCACTAATCAAAGTGAAACTTGGAGAGAATGAGTTTTCCCTAGGGAATGCCTGTCCCTGATTGCTGAACCTGGACCATTCCTCCAGCACTAATCATAGTGCAACCTGGAGAGAATGAGTCTGCGCTAGGGAATGACTGTCCGGACCATTTCCTAATGGAAATGACTGTCCTGCACCAATCTCCAAAACAGACCATTCTTCGAAACTGCTCACAACTGTGAACTTTGAAAGAATGACTGCTCGACGAGGCGAACCATTCTACTTGACCACTACTCAGAGTGACTGCCAAGAAGAATGATTGTCCTAGACCATTCCCCCACACTGGCCACAAGGGGAATCGCTGTCTATGGTACATCAACAATCTATCAGACCATTTTCATTATGAAAATGACTGTCCGATCAAGACCATTTTCCGAACTAGAAAATACCTGTCCATCATAAATCTCAAACCACTTTCTGAACTGGAAAAGAACTGCACATTCTGGACCATTTTTCAAATTGAGAAATGATTGTCCATAAATCAATAACATATAAGTGCTCCCTCCAAACCTGGGAGTAATCTCTTCCTTTTTCATTAAGAAATTCGTCTCCACGAGCCCCAACTTGTTTCTTGAGTACGTAAACTTTTTATCTTGGGCAGAGGCTTTTACCAAAATATTTTCTATCTGCTCATTTGTGGAGATATATTGGAGAACCACTTCTCTTTTCTAGACTTCATCACGAAGAATATGATGCTTGATCTCAATGTACTTCGGTCTGTCGTGGAACACTGGTTTTCTTTGAAGGCTTCATATAGCTATATTATGATCGAATTCAATACTTTTGTTTCCTTCTAGCTCATAACATCGTGGCAAGGCTCAAACTGAAACATATCCAAGTAGCACTTCTTCTGTCATCATGAGAGTTTGCCATGGATTAGGAATCCATCATCCCAGACTTCTGAGTAACTATTCTGATACACTATCTCTGTCATAGAAAGTTTTCACCACGCTTCCGCTGTATATGAGATACTCTGCATCAGGTTGTTTGAATCCACACAAGGTTTTCTTATATCTGCATAAATGAGTCTCTTTCTGGTATAAGCTTCTTTCTCACTTGCTTTATTAGGAAGAACAATCTTTTCATTGTTGAATCCCCACAAGCTGGGAGGATTTAACGCTCTGATCCCACTGTAATGTTCCCAAGCTGATTTTTTGTCTGGAACCAAAGATTGCTTAACTGTTTGTTATTGTTTCAGTGTGTTATGCAGGTTTGTCTCATCAAGTTGTGCATGGAGGGTTTATTTCTTAGAGATTATAGCATGGAGATATAGATCTGAGCATATAACACAAGAAAATGACAAGATACAAGCAATGAATATCAATATAGAGCCGACAACTTCAGATTTGACCTTTATTTAGATAGTAGAGTGATCTTAATATAGTAGATTTGCAGATCTAGGATAATACAAGAAGAATAACCAAGCTGGAATAATGACTGCTCCAACAAGCTCCAAAACTGAAGAGAATAGCCTCCAAAGGCACCACAATAAACTGGAGAAAGGGACAAGATTAGTTTCTTTCCCTTCAAGATCTAGATCCAGTCCTCTTGGATGAGTTGTGCCCTTCTGGTTGGCTGTAGATACCCAATTTTTCAGCCTCCCTCCTAGAGACCTCCAAATGCCACCAAAATTGCTAGAACAATAGATCGGGGCAAGATAAACCCCCTGGAAGAGTTTCAAGCTGATTGAGGAAGATCTGACCCCTCCAATGGGTGGATCCTCTTTTTGTAGTGCGCCCTCCTCCTCTCCAATTCGTGCCAAGCTCCAATTAAAATAAACAACAGAGAAACCTCCTCCAAAATGGGCTAGAAAGGGCACCCTAGACCATACAATGAAAACCCAGAAGTCCTTAGGCCCAAAAGCCTCTTCCTCTTTCCAGATCGAACCCTTCTTCTTCTTCTTCAGATAGTGTGCCCTCTTGCTGGAAACCCCCTGAAGTTGCGCAATACCTCTTCCTTTACTGATGGATGTGATCTGTACCTGTTGTAGAATGGTGGGGGAGGAATATTGCACCTCTGTGACCAAGCTTGGATAAGGATAGGTGGGATCTTTCACCACCGAGCTTATCTCTAGGGTTTGTTATCCCAAAACTCTCAAAACGTCTTTGTGCTCAAGAGCCCAAGATGCAAAAGTAATAATAATCCAGAATGAGTGAGAGATGCGCCCTCCTTTTTCTTTTATACCCTGATCTAATTCTATGTTGAGTTAGTTGACCACCTCCTGGGGTTCAGTCCTTGCTTTTCCACACGTGGTCTTTTCCTTTCCTCATTTTACCTTTTCCCCCAAAGTCAACTTAAAATTATAACATTGTGCTTAGGTAAGTACTTTGGGGTTTCTTAGTCCCCATGATTCATGAGACTATAGTCTAGTGGGGACAACTAGACTACTAAGTCTCTCACATCCTCTTTATCAAGAGGTGGGGGATATTGCAGCTTGCTTGTTGGAGATCTTTGGTGGTGGCTAGAGTTTTCATATTTTCCCTAGCTAGGGTTTTGGAGAAATTGAAAGGTTGTACCAGCGTTGTGATAATGTTGTGGTATGTACATGCATTTCATTCTTTTATAGATATATATGAAGTTTTGAGCTGTCCATACTTGTGTAATTGCAGATTTGATTTTCAGCATTCATTGTCTTCTTGATTGGGTAATTTCCAGCACGTATTGTTCATGTTGATTTGAAATATTTGAAGGCTGAAATTGTTGAGAGAGCATAAATTTCTACATGGTTTCAGAGTTTTTTTGGCTGAGATCATTTTGGGTGTAAGAGGGAGTTTGTATTTCATTTGTAGAATACTTGGGAGAGGTGCTTGACCTTGTTGGGTTGTGAAACCCTAGGGTTCTTGAGATGAGCACTTGCACCTGTGAGAGGTTTTGATGGGTTGCAATGCTGGTTTCTCTTGTGATGTGGTCATGCTGGTGGCTAGAAGCTCTTTACAAGTTTCTTTCAAAGCCTCTGCTTTTTTACTATTGGATATTTTGGCACCAGCCAGTTGAGCTAGCAAGAATAATTAAAATGGAGCATTGGAATTGGGTTAGATCATGGGTTATATGGCATAGGAGTGTTATTAGTGGGTTATTTTGTCTCCATTGGAGATGTGCAAACCAGTAGGTATCCAGGCAAAAGCACATTGATTTGCTAACAACATTATTGAAAGTGTTATCTCAAGCTCTGTTTGTGATCGCTTTTTATTGGAGTTGAACTTTCTTTTGGTTGTTCTGTTATGCTACGTGGAAGTCGGTAATGGCTTTAAATATATTTATACTAGAGATTCTCAAAATCATCGATGACTTAGGAAAAAGGACCCCTATTGATAGCAAGTAATCTTAATTTGTAAGCAGCTCTATTGACAAGATTACCGCAAGCTTTTTTTGTAGTCCATTTTTTGGACTTTAGCTTTGTTTTTGTTATTGTCGTATGCTGCATACTGGTGGGTAATGGCTTTTAAGTTTTAATACAATGGGTTCCAATTGGGAGATTAATAGTTTTCTAATGTTTTATTGGGTTGAATGGCTTTATGTTTCTGCTATACTAGCTTCTAGGTACTGGTATCTCTCCTTGAGTGAAATCATCTGTATCTCTTTCTTTTTTCCCTAATCATGTGAGGCACTGAAAAAAAGTTATTGAACCTGAATTGTCACATTTTTATATTGCCAATTTTGTTCATTCCTTTCAGAAATTGTTTTGGCATTAGCGATGCATGACTCCTTGGTTAACAATAATTCACTGAAGCTCTAGTGTTGTAGGTTTTAAATTTTTGTACATGTTGAATGCTGAGTTTAGAACATGAATGGTTTTTGCAACAGAATACTTGCATGTGGTCTGGACGGCAATCTGCATCTATGGGACAGACGAGCTAGCAAATTGTCATGTTCAGTTATGTCTGTTCCATCTCCTTTAAGTCCTCTTAGCAGTCTTCAGCTGACTTCTGATGAACAGGTCTGAAGCTGAAACTCTTCCTACCTTGAATTTTGATAGATGGATAATAGTATTAAGGGATTAAGCTCCTGCTTTTATATACCCTTAATTCATTTAAAATACAATGACTAATTTAAATTGATTTTGTTAATGCTCACGAGACAATTGTTCTATGTGTGTAAAGACCATTCTTTAGAACAACATAATTTTAGACAGTCTTGTACAACCGTCTCAACAGAGTAGGAAATTCCTAATTAGTTTATTATATTGAGGTTATTAATTCAATGTCCAGTTGCATTTCCATAAAATCTGATATTTATTTTAAAACAGACAGATCATAATTATTTTGAATTCACTAACCATGCATTCAAGTTCAATTTTAGCAGACAGAAGAGAGTTGCACAATACGTTATCATCTACTTAGATTAATATTATATCCATTCTATCTTGCTGCTACTGTTCTAGAACAGAATTTTAATAATACGATAGAATTACTAATTTTCATCAGCTAATAATTTAGGAAAAGAAACGAAAAAACTTACGTGTTCAATTAGTGTCCAAGTCCAAGGTTGAATTCAGCTACAAGTGGTCTTCTGTGGTTAGCAGCAACTGGTGGAGGACAAAAAGCTCTCCTTAGAAACAAACCCTCAACCAGAAAGGCCGAAGAACCCTGAGCCTACCATCATCAAAATTATACTCTCTCCCTTGTCTTCTCAAAAATTTTCAGTCCAAGTCACAACCAACTCTGCACTGGTCTCTCTCCCCCTCTCAGCCAGGCAGTCACTATCAGTGCCATGTAACAGCATACAAACAGATAATTTTCTTATCTCATTCAACCTAGGAATCCCACAGCATACACAAAAATCTCATACTCAAACAGCATACCAGACTACTTGTACTCAATCAGTGAGATTTTACGAGGGAAAAAAATGGAGAACGAAGGAGAAGAAGAAGATGACCCCATTCATGACCCCCTTTCCCGTTTTCATTTTTATTTTATTTATTTATTCTTAAATTTTCCCTCTAGCCAAGTGGCTTAACTGCCTTAATCTTTCATGTAGGTTTAATTAAGTCTAATCCCCTTACTTTATTTCATATTATTATACTTTCATTTACATTATATTTTATATATATTATTTATGCTATATAATATTTATATATATTATATATTATCTACCTTATCTGAGTATATATCATTTACCTTTATTTATTTAACCTATTTTATTTAGTTAGTTTCATTTATACATTTATATATCCCGTTTCTTCGTGATTTAGATTTATAATAGGGTTTCCTATATATCATGAAACTATACTATGGTGTTATCAACACTCAATTACCAAATCTTATCCCAATTTTACCACATAACAACTGTAATGATTAACCATTCAAGTTTTTAACCCTATTCTATCTTTTTTTACATAATGTAGAATTCTTGTGTAGCAATATGATAAAACCCACAAATTCAATGGAGAGTCCACATCAAAATCTCTCATCATCCACAACCCAGTTAACCACCTCCCAATGCTCGGATGCTTTGTAAAATCTAACTTCATTCACAGCCCCAGATAACCCCTCCTAGGGCTTGAATGATCTATTTGATCTCTCAACCCCTAGTTAACCACCTCCTAGTGTTTGAATGATCTATTTGATCTCTCAACATTCACTATCCCCAATTAACCACCCCCTACTCCTTGAATGGTCCCGCTCGCCATGGCACAAGATCTTCTGCTGAGACGAGCCTTTATATGTCACACGCCTCATGAGATAGTATTATAAGTCATCTCATGGGTGACTAGTACTACAATGGGCACCAAAAGTTTGACTTTTAACATCTCGTAAGGCTCTTTGCTCTTAGGTAACGCATACATGTCTAGGGTAGTTGGTAATAGGTATAAGTTTGGTGTGATTTTTATTCTATCCTTAGCCCATAATTACAAGTCCTGATGAACATTCCCTCATGGTTATGGGCTCCTATAAGGTCCTCATTATCATTGGCTCTTTGACATGATTTGCATCAAATCACTCGTGCTCGTAGCACATAACATAACCACAACTTATGTCAATTGCAATCATCATTAGAATATCCTATTTCATTAATCAAATAGTAATAACAGAGCTATTGAACTTTACATAATCATTGAGTATTACCCATCAATACATTTCATCGTTTAGTAAACACATTTATGTAGTAATTCATATTTCATCCTTCCAGTGTTACACCGTTATTCACCATCCAACAACACACATTTCATGTATTCAACATTCCACAATTCATTTGGAATAACCAATTTACTCATTAATTAACATTTAGGTAATATATAGTTAATATGATTTCTTAGATAACCAATTGTGTACCGGGCATACTAGTTAATATGATTTCTTAGATAACCAATTGTGTACCGGGCATACATCACAGGCCAACACCATTAGAATCCTAAAAATGCATTTGAACATACATAACCAACATAAGTCGCTAGTTGTGTACAGATACATAAAACAGTATACGTATAAAATATAAATATAAATGAATAATCAGTAATCACTAATTAATAATTAGTAATGAAGAGACACCTCATTATGCAAGGTCACATCTCTTCATGGAAGGGCACCCCTGTGTGGGTATATATATGACCCTCATTCTCATTTGTAATAATCTATCTTCATCATTACTCATACATTTATTATGTATATATTGTTATCCACATGGATTTCTACATTGTGTTCCAAATATTTTCGACATTTAATTGGTGAGGCAGATTTGGTTGTCACATTTGGTATCGGAGCAAGTTTGATCCTAGCCTTTGGCCACCAGAATTTTGGTTGGCAACATATCTGTTGGCTTTTGGCCACAATACATTGAATCAAGGTTTCTCTGATTTTTTGGTCCTGTTAACCCCTAGATTTTCACCCTTGAAAATCTTGAGGGTTAAGAGCTAGCATGCACTACTTTGGCTGACATTCAGAGATTTTCCCAGAGTTTAGCACTTGTGGTTGTGTTATCCCCCAGTTTAGGGATAACTAAGAAGATTATGTCTCGAGGCCCACAGGTCCTAGACATGGAGTATCGAGAGCCAGATCGACTTGAGCATGGCCCTGGAGGGCCCATCTTTTCATTCTTCAGCGCCTCCACTTTGTTAGCAGCAACAACATCTGTCACCTTGGCCTGGTCCTATAGTAGAGATGGATCTTGCTCCATGAGGTAATGAGTCCGGGTATCATGTTATGTGTCACTCTGATCCTCAAAACCTTTGAATATGTGCATTCAATTCCTTTTGCTTCTAAAGGGTGCTTGGATCTTATACCTCTCCACTTGACCATATCTGGGGGAAATGACAGGATGCCCTAGTAAGTTGATACCCATAGGGTTTGAGTTGCCACTGGGGGGATTCATGATAAACCATCGTCCGCTCCCACCATACTTACCACTTTCCATCTTTCTCCCACTCATCCATCCCATTACACTGGTCCATGCATTGGGTTGGCCAAATATTTAAGGGTTGTACCTTACCTTGTGGGAAGAAGGGGC
>SNQJ01S0018196.1:263183-284559 GCA_010110895.2 Picea sitchensis | reverse complement strand
TGTTTATGCTAGGACTGATAGAAACTCTGATACTCGAATTGCCCGGTTGGCTAAACTGGTTTCTCCTTCTGGAGCAGTTCAGTAATTACAACCGGTAGACTTCAGTTTTTTGTACTCTTGGTTTGGTTCCTAGAAGGATTTTTATATATAAAATACTTACTCACACACAAAAAAAATAAAATTATTCACATTCAAGGAAAACAACACCATAGATTTTGGGATCAGGTGTATTTTAAAAGAAACCAATATGTATAATATTTACAATGTGAATAGATAATATGCATACAAAATATAAAACACTGATAAATCCATCACAACATTCATCACAACATTTAATAATACCACAAATAGAGAGAACATGAAATGGAACGCAAATAAAAGAGAGCTTTAAATTATCATTCAATAAAGCATTAAAAAGGTTATGATAGATAAAACATTTGGTAACTTAAGCTACTGATCAAATTCTTTGAGAGTACAATAATGTAATATCCCAAGTATCTCTCTTGGAGTCTCAAAAATAATAATGAATCTTTAAATACAAAAACAAATGTCTTTAAAAAAATTAAAAATGCATTCGCCCTTCAAAAAGGACTGTGATTGGCTCCCACAGACCATAAAATGAAAAGACCTGGAAGATGAAATAAGGAAAAACAAAAATCATCCTAAATCCCACATAATACTGAGAATATAAAGGAAAGATGACAAATGATTGTAGCRTAAAAAGSACTGAGGAAAAACTGAAAGGATAGAATTTATGTTCGACTTACTTTGATGGAGAAATATCACCTTTACTTGCTTGCAACTAGCTGCTTTATAGGTATATGTTGTGGTTGAGGTGGAATWATTTYTATAACTGTTTCTTGWTTTTTTGGTTAAGTAATTTCTATTAATGCCTTGTTCAKTCATTCCTCAATGTATTCTCTTAAAGGTGGCACGATAATTTCATGTTTAGTTTTAATATCAAATAATTGGCTTTCGAATTCCCTCAGATCTAGCTCTGATTGATGCAATGTGTCTTCCACCTCATCATTTCTATAGATATACCGAACTAAACATATTTCAACTTCATCCTCAGAAAATTCTACGGTTTCGGTAAATTCATTTGCCCAAGCAACTTTTAGTGTTTTAAGTTGTCCCATTAAAGATTATTTGGTTAAGATCATGGTATCCATCAATAAATTAGGACCACTTAATTCCTTGGTAAGATTAACAAGTTTAAGAAATAGATCAATCTTTTTATTCCTTAGGGCCTCGATTTCATTTATCATTTCTCTTAATTCTTTAATTCTCCTTAACAAACATGCATTAATCTTCATTTTACAAAGGTGGCGCTACTGTCGATACTTACAGGTTGACATTTTTATTTTATTTAAATTCCACTACACACTGCCTTGGGAACTCAATCAACCATAGATCATGTTTTAGATTTCATCAATTATCATGGGACTTAGATTTATTGTGACCCTTAATCGATGCATTGTGCATTAATAATGAGAGTATGCTTTTACGAGTGGCAGGTGATGTGGAAGGGGTAATTAATTTGATGGGAAATGGTGATGTGATGGTATGATATATGGAAAGTGTTAAGTATGGAGGCATAAAATGATGTATTGGAAATGCTAAGAGTATATCACGAAATTGCGGAGTTGAGGACATAAATGTTTGTGAAACAATCTTCGGGAAAGGGTGACAATGCCTGCATTGAAATTGCTAATATGGTTGGGAGAAATGCGAACTTGCGGACATGTGGACCTACTAGCAATGGAAAAGTGATGGGGAGTAAGGAAATCCGCTCCGTAATGAGAAATATGGCTAAGTATGAAAATAAGTGAAAAGTGGAAAGTGAATGTGGACTTGTGGACGTGTAGAGACCTAAGAACGTGTTAAGCGATGGTAAGTAGCTCTGCATCCGCATCGCTTGAAATTGACTAAGTACCAAAATAAAATGGAAGAGAAAACAAAATAAGTGTTTTGGTGAGCGTGGGGTTGCGGCTCCCCCACAAACAAGAAGCTCTCATAGATTATTATTATAAATTTTATTTAATTTAAATATAAAAAATTATTTAATTTTACAAATTTATTAAAACTTACACAAAACTTATATATAAATATATTATTTTAATAACCCAAACCCAAACCCAAACCCAAAAACACACTTAAAACATTTATATAATAATTATCACTAAACTAAAAACCCATTAATGTTATTATCATAATTAAAAATTCAACACAATTAATTATAATCAAACACTATATCATATAACATGGCAAATATTTGTGGCGTAGAAACAAAAATATTTATATTAAAATTTACATGTTTATGTGTAAACAAAAATATTTATATTAAAATTTACATGTTTATGTGTTGTCCAAGCAATTGATTTGTCCATATCTACTATGTACCCATGTACTATGAAAATGGTACTTAATAACACCTGATAAACCCCTCTTGGCTCTTATTAACATACTTAATAAATCAATTGCTTGGACAACACATAAACCCATGAATTATGAACATACTTAATAACACCTGATAAACCCCGATAAATCTTTATAAGGTAAAAACATGTTTTTAAAAAACAACAACATATAATATAATATTTATAAATTTTTTCCCGAGGAAAAAATTTATAATATTTTTGGATCGAGTGTTAGAGGAGAGATAGGACGATGGGACCGCCCCCCCAATGTGCATGTCCACCTCTCCTCCTAGTGATCACAATACCTCCAACTAGCACCCTCCCTCAACATGTCACTTCATGCCTGCGTTAACTCTGCCACTCCTCCGTGCAATGGTTAATTCTCACGTTCTCTTGGCTCTTGAGCTTGGGTCAACTTCATTGCCAATTATGGAAACTCTCGACTGGTACAAGGGAAGCTTCCAGATTTGTCTTGGCCATATGCAGGCCCTTGGGATTTATTGGCCCCTTCCTTGGTTGCTCTTTCGACTCCTCATTCCACCAATTTCCGACTCTCCTTGACTTGCACTGCTTCCTACTTGGCCGCATTGTTTCTCTTTGTCTCACCTCCCTATCATGTTTTCCCTCCTCGTCTGATTGTATGGCGCACAAGTCTCTCATTGTCGCACGTGAGGCAAGCACAATAAAATGCCACTCCCCAGGGCTGATGCAGAGGCCAAAGACTCTATTACCAGCTATCAGGCCCACACTCCTCATAAGATACAAACCAAAATTGACCTTGTAGAGGCAGATGTGAGAGTTATCAGGCAGTTCATCTCTGACGAGAAGGTCAATGTGAATGCATGTCCCTGGATTCCTGATCCTAGTTCTTCCCAAACTAAGGAATCCAAAAATTGCAGAACCATTGACCTTTACTGGCATTTGAATATTCTCATGGGAAAAACTTTAATTGAAAGGAATGAGGAACACAAAGAAGTTATCCTTCAATTGGATGACATGTAGCTCCAAATTAAGCTTGTGGACCATAATATAACTTGTTGGCAATGAAGATTGCGGGTCTGGACTTCTCCAAGTTGGATTATCCCCAGCCCTAGGTGCCTATAGCAAATGACCATCCTCCCTTGGTATGATTTCACTCACTCATGTTYTTATAACTTGCTTTTCTTATTTTTAGTTTAAGGGGCYTGGGCGCCATAGCCCCGCATCACCTTATTAATCATTGCAATAGACARATAGATCTTAGTTTTTTCTATACCAATCTTTGTTTTGGACATCTCATGGTATGTAGTTTCCAGTAAAATTGACATCTCAAGCCAACTAAACATGATCAAATATTTTTCTGCTGCTGGTATGATTTTCCTAACAACAAACCAACAACACAGTGATTGTACAATTCCTTTTAAGTTAATTCAAAATTATATGGATAACGTAACAAAAAAAAAAAGGATTTATATATTTATATATATATATATATATATATGAAAAGTAGCCATTAAAATTACATTATTCTATTTTTCATAGTTAGGTTGACTTCTATACCCTTAATATATCATCTCTTTTTACTCTATGAAAAGAGAAGGAGGGACTTAATTAAACCAACCAAAAAGTAATAGACCCCACCTTAATATATCATCTCTCTTTACTATATGAAAAGAGGAGGGACTTAATTAAACCAACAAAAAAGTAATAGACCCACCTTGAAACTATTGAGTGTATGTAAGGCTCTCCATTACGTGCATTGCATCCTATGCATAACCTTCCTAAGTAATAAATTCTATGGCTTATTCATTTTGCTTGTTAATAAAACCATTTTTATTTATTTTATCGAAATATGTAGTTCATTGAGTTTTATTGGTTGGGTGTATGAATTCTATTGAACTCTTCTATGAGTTTTATTGGTTGGGTGTATGAATTCTATTGAACTCTTCTATATGGCTTTTTGTCAACAAGGTGGGATAATGCAATAGCCTAAATTTGGAGTTCGTAATAACAATATTCTCAACTAGTTTAGAACCCATTTGGTAAGAACCTCTCTATTTCTTTGGTTGTTTTTTTTGGAAATTCAATCAGCAAGTTGTCATGTTTGGGTTTTATTGGTGGATAATTTTCAAGGGGTGTCAATATCTATAACACATTTGGAGTTTGGTATTTGGAAAACATCATGGAGTTTTGGCTTTGGATTAGACGATGGTTTACATGCAACATTTCCCCTTTACTCTTCTCTTTCGTGGTGTTTTCTTTGGCTCTCTAAACTTCTCTAGTGCTTGGCTTATGTCTATTAGTGGTCTAGTTCTTAAATGCATGAGATATTCCTTATTGGTCTTATTTGGGATTGGAAATGTAGGTAACATTAATTTGGGTTTTAAAAACCTCCAGAAGCATAGTGCTTTGKTTGTATTTCTATAAGGTTTGTGGAGTAGACAAGTTTCCCTGTGTGTTGAAGATAGCCCTGATCAAATTGGTTACAAATTGACTTAGCCATCCCATGTTCTAGATTTAGAAATCATGGACTTTGAGGACCTTTAGGAGATTCGTATACCTCTTCGAAGGCATGATGAGCCTATCCAATGTAACAAGTCCTCTCTTTTCTCAATGACCTCTAACATCCACAAGAATGAACATCAACGTGCTACACAAAATGCAACAATTATAAATCTCATGGTCCAACAAAGACATAAATTGATGTTTTGCAAGTTAAGTGCAACATGGTAACAAACATTGTCATCAACCTTAGCAAAGACTCCCATTCCATGGCTTCAAACTAGAGAATGTCAATCAACTCTGCACAAGAAAAACTCAAAGAAAAGGAGACAATACACCAACTGAAAGATGACATAGAAATCGAACAAAAGAATTCTCTACCCTCTAATGTAGGTCAGGAGGAGGCTATCAACTTTCATGTGTTTCACTAATTTATGTTGTTTGTTAAAGTAATAAGAATTCTATATGTCTTTTTTAAGAAGTTTACTTTTAAGAATAATCAGGGTGTAATATTTACAGACATTTGCAAATCTTTCTATGTGGCTTAGGAGAGCCACCAATTTTGTATGAAAATCTATATCAACACTTTTTGTATGCTTTGTTGTTTAGCTTTGCTACAACACTTTTAATATAATATTTCCCATTTTCAGTTTAAAAAAATACATCTTTCGGAAACATGTTTTTATTATGGTTTGAACCACTTAAATAGTATGCTAAAAATGGATGAAGCCCAGTAAAAGCTTAGATTTATTTGACAAAATAGATGCCCTCAATTTGGAATTGGGCATAGGTCCTAAGAGAATTTATATTTAGCTAATTTTATAAAATAATAAAATTTTATCATGGATGTGGCCTAGCAACAAATTATGAGGTGATTGAACTCGTATTAACATTGAGACTTGGGTTCAAAACCCCCTAATGGGTGCAAATGAGACCAAGTAAAGGTTTTAGGTGATTTTGATGGCATATAAACATGCTTCATAGTACAACCGCTTAGTTAAAAGACAACAATAAACAACATTTCCAATAATAATATAATTTTACTTTTTTTATTTAATGAAGTAAAGTTCAAAGTTTAGGTATAACTTTGTATTTATTAGATATCTATGTTGCCACTCCACCTTGAGATATTTGAACCAACTTCATATCAAATTATCATTACAATTCAATTGTTTACAAATTTAACCATCATAGTTTTATTGATCCCATGTAACTCTCCAAATCATCTTCTTGTGAATGGTAAAAAGTCTAAGAATTTTCTTATGCATACCCTAATGAAAAAACAAATCAAACCATAACCATATCAATGTTGACAACAATCAAAGAGTATTTGTCGAAAAATGTAATTCAATCAAATTGAAAGTGAACTATGCAGTTACTTGCACTTCCTTAAGTAATAATAGGAGGTGGCCACTAGCATGAAATTTTACTAGCTTGTTCAGAGGAAGCAAACTAAACTTCAATGACACAAAAATGTGGATAGAACAAAATTTTAGTAAGTGGTAGATGTGCACTAGAAAACACATATTAGACAAGTTGAGGAAAACCAGTGAGCCAACCTCTAAATGTCAAAAATCCATAAGCACAGTTAGATTCTACATTAGACAATTCAAGGGGGTAAATGTATAGATTAATGCATTGTGAGCTTGTGTTTTTGTACACAAATGCACAATAATACCCTTTCAACCCTCATCATTGCCACCATCTCAATCCAGATATTCACCCCACCATTGCCCACCCTCCAAGAGGTGAAGATGTGCATTTGCACATGCAAATGTGCACCTTCATCTCAATGAGGGTGGGTGGTAACGTGTGAAAGTTTGCAAGATCCAAATGTGCAAAATGTCATATGCATAATTAGGCCCAAACTACATTAGAGAATGTAAGAAAATCATTTTTTTGCAATTGGTGCTCATGTATTGAAAAATTTCAACATTTTGGGGCAAGCCATTACTCATTATTAGATAATGTTCCCAAAAAATGTCCACATCACATCAAACTCATTGTACATAAACAATCCCAAATAGTGTTTGATATCACATGTAGATACTAACTATAAGTTAAAGTCAATTTGCAATGTATGTCACTAAAGGCACTGGTGATGACAGTATCAAAATGAGAGAAAATACTATCATATTAATTCGAGGACTTGCAATTGAAACCAACATAATTCGAGGACTTGCAGTTGAAACCAACATCTAGATTAACAAAAAATTTGGAGTAAATAATGCTTCACAGAGAAACCCTATAACTATCAGAGAAAAAATACTAACCAACCCCTTTTTGTATAGAGGACAACCATAAAGAAACCCGATAACTAATAGGAATGGGACATGCAAGGGTAAAGAACAAAAGTTAAAATATTATATTATGAGACACAATTAAGAGTGTTTGTGATGAAGAGTGTTTTTCTTGGTTGGTAACCAATTCAATTTTATCCAGGTTGAAGTTGCATTAGTGTTTGTATTTAGGTTCATTAAAATTCTATTGAAGATTATTTTTATGACAATCTCTATAAGTAAACTCCAAAGTTGTCAATAAAATGTGTTAATGCTGATAACTCCATAGTCACATGAAAATAAATCAAAACAAAAGAAAAAATCACGTGATAATGACTAATAAAATGTCATTATCCATTACACACAAGAGACAAACCATGAGAATAATTTTTATGACGATCTCTACGAGAATTGTTAATCAAATAAATATGTTAATGTTGATGACCCAATACTCAAATAATCACATGAAGAGAAATCAAAACAAAAGAAAAAGTCACATGATAGTGACTAATAAGATGTCATTATCCATTACCTAAAGAAACAACAACAATGAAGTGAAGTGACTATCTTAGTAAGTGAATTTTTTTTCTATTTACTATTTGAAATTCATTATAGATTATGGACTAATCACATTTAGGAATGTTACTTGTTATTAGAAGGTTGATTTATTTTGAACTATTAGAACCCCAAATCAAGACAAATTGAGATCGAAAGAAAAAGAAAGGACTTCATCAAATGCAAAAGAAGTTTGGACGATAGTAGAAAAGAAGAAAAAATATCATTCACTAGCACAACCAATGGTGACAAGAAGTTGGGTTCGTAATCCAGTTTAGCCATGTTTTGCTTCTATCTTTTATAATGTAAGCAATTTGTCAAAATTTACTCATGTAAGAAATATTGGGAAGTAGCTTTTATGGACATAAGTATTTCTTGTATTCGACAAATAAGGAGCTGGCAATTTTCCTTGAAATCTAAGGCTAACAATTTTTGTAATCTTGTTGTTAGCCTTGGTGATATCATTTTTATAATATAAATTCTCCCATTTATGAATAAAAAAACAACAAGGCATTGAATAATGAGTTTATAGTCTTGTGCCTCAATGTTTTACGAGAAATTCAATAATGAGACTATAGTCTTATACTTCAATGTTCTACTATGACTTTCTACAACTCGATATTTCTCTACTAATTACTTAGACAAACAACTTGATTCTCTTTTAGAACATATTTTTATTCTATTATCAAACTCGACTATTCATCCTCCTCACAAGTATAATTATTATATTAGTATTCTCTCTTTATCCTTATATGCCATATTCTTTCCCTACACCATAACAACCATAATCATCATGACAATTCACCTTTGTTGCATGTCTCTTCAATTGTCTTTGATGCATCATACTTTCATATGTACTTACAATGCTTCTCAATCTCTTTCACATCTCTTGTTTTATGCTCATCTTCCATGTGCCTACACTATATATGCTCAACCTTTCATATGTACTTACATTACTTCTCAATCTCTTCCACATCTCTTGGTTTATGCTCCTCCTCCATGTGCCTACACTATATATACTCAACCTCTCGTGCACTTTGCTTCATATGTACTTGAACTTTCATCATTGTACTTTTTTTTTTAAAGTGTTTAACTTTTCTCACACATTCTTTTTCCTTCCATTTTTTTTTACACTTTTAGTTTGTCCACAAATACTATTATATCCACAAATACTATTATATCCAATTGTAATCAAAATTTTCATTTTCATATTTAAATTAAAAGAAAGTGAAAAGACTTATTATAATTTCATATTTATATTAAAAAAACTATTAAAAAAAAACAAATAATTTCAAAATACACACGAAATACATTTTTAATTATATCTACTTGCATATTAAAAAAACAAAAACATATCTATTTAATAACCAATTTCACAATGTTTTAAATAAAAAAAGTTGGCATCTGAACTTACTTCACTTTAATTTTCTACATTCTACATGTAGAAAATTTATAGTGAACCAGCCACACCCTTAAAAGGTCCCCTAGCAACAATAAAATATACAAAAATCATTGTCCTCTCATATTCCCTCCATTCTTCACAAAAAGCGGTGAAATTTCAAGGAAAAGTGGTGGCCAATAGAAGTAGGAGAGAGTTTCAAAAATGGGATTATGCGCCAAAGGGACATTCTTAGGAATGAAATGTGAAATAGTTGGGGGCCATAATGGCAATCCCACCCCTTTTGGAATATTAGTTACAATGAAATATGGTTAGAAATTGTCAATAATGCTTCTTGGTTAATAAAATAAAATGAAAATGTTGTTAGTTTTTTTAATTAATGTTCAATTCAGCATATTTTTAAATGCAATTGAGTTAAAGTACAAGTCTTCCACAACTTTGATAAAATAGATATTCAATAACAATTATTTAACTAAAAAGTATGTTTATTTAATTTTGATAAAATAGATATCCAATAAAAACTATTTAACTAAAAATATGTTTATTTGTTTAAATAAAAAGTATGTTTATAATAAATGAAATATATTCATCATAATATTTAATATATAATATATTAAAAATAATAAAAATTATTCATATTCAATCACAATAAATAATTAAATATTAACTAATATATATAATTTTTTTAAATATTTTTATAATATTTTATTTAATTTAAATATCAAATTTTAAAAATATACAAATCCATTTAAAACTTACACAAACATTAGGAGTGTTGTTATTTAAATGGGACAAACTAAAAAAATGCTTTAAAACTCAATACACAATACAATTAACAATATAATAATTACCAATAAACCAAAACCCATTAATAYCATTATCATAATTAAAAATTCACCACATTTAACTATAATCAAACACCATATCATGGCAATTATTTGTAACGTGTGAACACAAATATTGATATTAAAATTTGYGTTTGCATGTTTTTTYAAGCAATTGATTTCTCTGCTTGCTTCTATAATATATAAATGGGACTATTTTTAATGTGTAGGTTGACTTCTCTAATTAAAAAGGTCCAAGGTTAGGTTTTGCGAGATGCAAGCTCTGTAATAATGGCGGACTTCCTGGCAAYAATTGTGGACCCTTGGGTGAATTTKCCCTACCAAGACACGATCAAAATGCTCCTCTACTTTCGCGCTAGCACTATTCACTTGTGAGGACATCATTTCCAACACCCTTTTCGTTTATTCCTTCTGACTTTGATCCCTTCTTGGACTGTCTACCTAACTCGACCCCACATCGAGCAGACTCATCCACTGACCTGTTCTTCTGCTCCAACACTGTACAGAGTTCCTAGTCCTTTTTAACTTCTTCCTTCTTCACGAGACCCACACCGATGGAGGCGGAAGTCAACGCAGTCATGATTGTTGCTGACAAAGCCCTCTGGAATAGTGCGGGTCTTTTTTCATCGATGAATAAGCTCTCTAAGCGCACTATATTTTCACTATCTCCCTCTTTCCCTATATCTCTGACCACTAACTCTGGTCTTACAACCTCTTTTCACAGTCCTCGGACCTTGATCTCCTTCACTCCACCTACCATACTCACACACTCTTCTATCCTTCCCATTGTCTCCTTCTCCCCAACTCTCCTCCAAAACCAACAACCTACAACTTCAGACTCTTTTCCTCATGCGGCTAGCAGACCACCACACTTTATCTCAGACCCTATCATTAGCCCATCTCATCATACTCCCTGCCAAGGACCCTCACAAGTTACATGCAACACACAAGCTCATCTGACTCCTCATAAGTTTACAACTCCGTTTGGACCTGCTCAAAAGACACACAACCACATCCTTAGGGGCAAGAAACCTTCTCATAGACCCTGGGTTTCCAAAAAAAACAAAAAGAAACTAGTTCTTGGTTCTGATATTGGCCTGACAGACATAGTCTCCATGGCTCTTTGCAGTCTCATGGGCAGAATCTCCTATAGACATCTCTGAAACTTAGACCTAGATACCTGGATGTCAAAACATTGGAGACCCATCCTGGGCTATGTCCCCAATATCTCACATCTTGGGCGTGGATGGCTCTTTTTTCAGTTTAAATCCCTTGAGGACTCTACAACCATTTTGGAACATCTATGGATTTTGGATGACAACACCCTTATGCTGAAACGGTGGCGAGTGAGATTTGGTCCTTTTCAAGATTATTTTTTCCATCGACACCTGTGGGTACTCCTCCCTGGACTACCACTTTATCTCTCGAATGAACAAGCCCTCATGGCTATTCGAAACTATTTGGGTCGCTTCATCAATGTGGACTCAAAAACACTCACTGACACAGATAAGAAACTGGCGAGGATTCTAGTTGAGATAGATATACACGAGGGACTACTTGAAACTATGGATATAGACTGGAGAGGACACATCATTCACCAAAAGCTAGATTATCTTGGCATCCCTTTCATATGTTCACTTTGCATACAGACGAGCCACTTGAGAAAGACTTGCACTGACATATTTGAAGAGGAAATTTCAGAGGAAAATATGTTTGCGCTAACTTCCATGATGGACTCTCCAACTGCACCTCCACACCTGCATCTTCCAGATTATCCTGATTATGGCACTACACCTGGACTGGACTCCATTAATGGTAAGCTCAAATCTATTTGTCCAACCCTTTACTCCTCACTCTCCTCCTTACAATTAGAACTAATAGACAATTCTCCCCTTCTAAACTCAGGACCAACTTCCTTTACTCAAGGGGACTGTACTCTACCACAACCTTTCCACAGACTGTCCAACCAACACCTAGTTTCTACTTTATCTCACAACTTTGTTCTTTCAGTTGCTCATACTTCTCCTTTTACTCCCATTTACTATGGTGCAAATTCAACCAACACCCTGCCTACCACAGATTCCCAATGCATTCTAAATACCACTCTTCCTGTTGCCCTGACCTATTCCTTGATTACTCCTACTATAAATCTTCCAACTATCTCCCCCACGGTGGACCAATATCACACCATTAATACAACACTTTCCAACTACACACTGACAACAAAGAGTAATGGTGATTAGGTCTCTAAACAAGAGGATTTTTTTGGCCTTCCAGAACTGAGTGAGTATGAGACTAGAGAAAACACACTTGGTGTTGTTTTAGAGTTTCTTCTACCTTCATACAAAGAAGTATTATCTCCCACACCCTTGCCTACTTATCCGGGGCCATATTTACACAACATACCAGCTACTGACATTGGATTGGGGCCAACTGAGACCACATCTACATCACTAGGTAAAGACTATTCATGGTCTAGAGGACATGGTTTCGAGCACTCTCCGATCAAAACACACAGTTCCTGTCGCAAGGAGGGATTTCCACCTATTCACTTAGTGGTTCCATCACACAATTCTACTGATATTGGGGAACTTAGAGGCATGAAAGCCCTAGCAAGAGAAAAGCCATGATCTTTCTCTCCCTCAACATCAGATGGGTGGGGGGCCACCTAAAAGCTTCCTCTTTCAGAAGACTTCTCTCACACATTTCTCCGGACATCATATTTCTTTAGGAAACACTGGTGGACAGTAAAAATGCTAGATTATTTCTAAATCAGTTCCATTCTAACTAGCACATCTTCTCAGTTAACTCACTTGGCACCTATGGGGGTTTGGTAGTGGCTTGGGACCTTAAAAAATATGATTTCTATCCCTATCTATGTTGTGGAGGCATATTACTGTCTGGTACTTGCCTTAATACAAACAATCAGATCAATCTTCTCAACATATATGCACCCTATTCCGATAGACAGTTTTTTTGGGAGCAAATTGAAGCTAGGGGTCTCCTTGACCTTGGCAACTTGATTATCGCAGGTGATCTAAAACTCACAATCTCTTTTGGAGAAGTATGGGGGGGCTCTGCTACCCATGACACTTTGGCTAATTACTTCTCTACTCTTTTCACTGCACATCATTTGGTGGACTATGCACCAGACTTCCTGATTCCAACCTGGTCCAATGGGCATGTGGGTCTAGACTCCATTTCCAAGATTTTTGATTGATTTCTAATTTTAGAATGCTTTATCTCTTCGAAGGATAGGATTCTCTCATGGGTAATTTTTCCTTTTCTATCTGATCATGCACCGATTATCCTGTAGTTGGATTCTTCTACTCTAAAGATTGCTTATCCTTTTAAATTAAACTTGGGTTGGCTCCTAGAAGCGGAGTTTAATTCCATTGTTGCTGATGTTTGGAAGGATCCACTTTTGTTATCTGAACTGTGCATCCAACATTGAATCATATGGAAGATAAAACAACTTAAATCTCGCATTAAATCGTGGGCTTCCACTTATCGACAAAAAAATTCTCAAAGATTACTCGATCTCGATTCAGAAATTTGGGCACACATCCTTGCAGAAGCTAGCGCAGGGACCACTGGATATGGTTGTCATCTTTGAAAGGGTCTTGAATCAGAGCGGAACAAGCTTCTTCTAAAAGATGAAATCACATGGAGACAACATTGCAAAGAAAATTGGCTTATCTATGGATATCTCAACAACAAATATTTTCATAAATATGTCAGTTCATGCAGAAGAAAAAAACGCATATGGGAGATCATCGCTGAGGATGGATCTCTTCAAAAATAACATCATGCTTTAAAAATTGTTGCAGTAAACCATTTCAAGCCTTTTTTTGAGCATAATCCCTTTGAAAATATGGATACTTCAGTATCGGTAGCTAGCCTCTTTCCCCATACAGTTTCAGCATAAGATACACGTTTTCTAGATAGCCCCTGCACATTTTAGGAGATATCAGTTGCTCTAACATCGTTCTCAAAGGAAAAATATCCAGGCCCAGATGGCTGGACGGTAGAATTTTATTTGCACTTTTTTGATCTGGTTGGTTTGGATATTCTAGAGCTTGTGGAGGACACTAGACTTAGTGGAAAGGTGATTGGTGCTTTAAACTCAACCTTCCTCACTCTAATACCAAAACAACCACTCCCTCTACCTTTGGCTATTATAGTCCTATATCCCTCTGCAACCTTTGCTATTAAGTCATTTCCAAAATTATGGCCACCATGATCAAGCCCATACTTTCCCGTATCCTTTCGAAAGAACAATTGGGTTTTTTGAAAGGTAGACATATTCTAGACGCTATTGGCACCGCCCAGGAGTGCATGCACAGTATCAAAACAAAAAAATCCAAGGCACTTATTCTCAAATTGGATCTCAAAAAGGCTTTTGATTGCATTGATTGGGATTTTCTTAGACTGATCCTAGCTCAGACATGATTCATCCATACAATGATCAAGTGGGTTATGGGTTGTGTGGTCAGTTCTAACCTTGCCATTTTTGTCAATGGAGAATCCTCCTCCTTCTTTCGAATGGGTAGAGGACTGAGGCAGGGTTGTCCCTCTTACCTCTTCTATTCATTTTGGCAATGGAAGCCTTGAGCATGCTTCTCAAATCAGGCCAAGCTGAAGGAAAGATCTCTGAAATAAAGGTGTCCAGGACCATCAAAATTTTTCACCTTCTCTTTGTTGACGACGTCTTCATCATGACAAATGACACTCTTCAGGAATGGATAGAAATAAAATATATCCTATGCAACTTCTGTAGAGCCACTAGTTTGGCAATCAATTGGGACAAATCCACTTTCCACTTTGTAAATTTACATCAACATTCTCTGGACCAGATATAAGGTATCTTCCCCTACTCTTTTACTCCTCTTTCCTCTGGTCTCAATTACCTGGGCTACCATTTAAAATCAGACTCTTAGAATACATCGGACTAGAACTGGCTTCTTTCCAAAGTGCAAAAAAGGACTGACCATTGGTGCACGATGTGGCTCTCTCTTGGAGGCCAGTTTACTCTTATCAAATATGTCCTCGAAGGACATGCTATGTATTGGATGGCACTAGCTACCATTCCTGCCATGGTTCTCACAAAACTCCGCAAGTTGATTTTCAACTTCCTCTGGTCAGGCTGTTCTGACCACTCTCAAAAACACCTCTGCAATTCGCAAGCTCTGGCTAAACCAAAAAAAAAGCGAGGTTGGGGAATCCAAAATCTCTTTCATTTTAGTCAAGCGCTTGCAGCTAACTCACTCTAGAAAGTGATGAATTATCCTGGAATTTGGCACACTGTTATTCTTGATAAATATCTATGCCACCACATAGTCAATAGTTGGCTTTTTATCAGAGACGACTACTAGATCAACCTCTCTTTTTGGATGAACATCACAAAATCTAAGCATCTTCTCACCTGTTGGATAAGTTGGTTCCCAGGCTCGGGGTACTCAATTGATCTTGGGCGTGACCGTATTATGGGAATGGAAGATACAACCACATTATCCCCGCAACTGATTACACAACTTCATATAAAAAATTGCTGGTACTTATACCAAATCCGTGACACTACCAGATCGGATTATCTGCCTGATACCTGGATTACCAGTGCAACACTTGGCCTCAAATCTGAGCTACCATGCAAATGGAATAAATTTTTCTCAACCCTATCATATTCAGGTATCCACCTTTCAAAATCGAAAGATTATCTCCAGTGGTCGGGGGGCAATTGATCATGCATTCCTACTGTTCAAAATATATATGTAGCTATCATTAATTCACAAGGGCATGCAGATGTCGAAGGACGACGAAAGCTCATTTGGTCATGGAACATTTCACCAAATATCAAACACTTTACCTGGATGATGACTGCTTATAAAATAAATACCTTGGATATCCTCCAAAAAAAGGGTCAGTCTGGGCAAAACTATTGCCACCTCTGCCTCTCTGATTCTAAATCTGCAGATCACATTTTTATAAAGTGCTTATTTACTGGACAGGTGTGGGAGAAAATCACTTTGGCCCTAAATTTTCAATCCGTTTGGGATGGGAATGAGCTCTCATACTATTTTGACTCTTGGGACCAAAGGGAATGCAATCTCTTGCATCTCCCACCTCTAATTTGTTGGACTATATGGATGGAAAGGAGTAAAACTATATTTGAAAATGGGACCCCTTCCACAAGTGCTGCAACTTACAAATCCCTTGGAATCTTTAACTCTTGCAAGGATTCACACACTAGAAATCCAATACTACATCACATAAAGAAGGGCCCTGATTTAGATGAGACTCCTACATGATAGTTCGATGGAGCAGTGCTTTCAAATGGCTCTCAGAGTGGAGCTGGAGGATTAATCAAAATCTCACCAAACACTTTTTATAAATGGATTTTCAACTATGGCCCGGGCACCAATACCAGGGAAGAAGTTTTGGGTGCCTGGCCACACTATTCTTGGCCTCTAGACTCCACATTGATGCCCTCTAGGTTCTCAGGGATTCCATAATTTTTATTGAATGGTTGAGCAACAAGGGCGATCTACAATAAATATTCCTCTCGATTTGGAAGGACAAGATTCGACTTATACAACCCACTTTCAAAAATCTCACCTTCAATCACATTTATCGTGATGACAACAAATATGCTGATCAACTTTCAAAGACAACGCTCGAGAAAAAAGAGGGCATCCTATCTTACAACCTTTGGATTGATGGACATGAGGGCCCTTCCCTCTTTCTAACTCTTTTCTAAGATCAGTTTTTTACCTCCTTCCTCATAGGACTTTCTTGATATGAAAGTTGGAGTATTTTATCACTTGGTCTCATAAATCTCTCTTATACTTCTGAAATTTATTGTTTTGATAGCTCTCTCTTCAGTTACCTAGCAACTTCCACTTTTTTTCACTCTTTCCATATGAACTTTCTTCCTTTGCAGGTCGATAGACCGCTATAGGCAAAAGTTATATCTTCTATTCATCATATTTTGTTCTTGTTTTAATAATGTTGATTTTCTTCTTTGCACTTTTCAAAACTGAGAGGTAATTTTGATCTTCTAAATTAGGGTTGACCACCTCCTTGTGGTATGTTAATTTCCTTTTATCCACTAATTCCTTTTTTTTTTGTAAATAAAAGAGAGAATATGTATTACCTTAAGATCTTCAAAAAAGTACAATGATCCTCGCTTGCCACCTATTCTGCCACAACAGGGAAACCAGAACAGGTCGTTCGCCAAAACATTTAATAATCCTAACAGTTTTTTCACAGTTCAGCTTGCCAGATGTCATATTACTAACGTTAGATGTGACTGGTGTCATGCACCAGAGCTCATGGACGCCATGGCTCTAGCTATAGATCACAAAACTTAACCAAAATGAAAAGAGTCGAGTCCTGAAATGTAAACTGAGAGAGAAGATAGAAATTTGGAAAACTCAGACGTCCATCGGTGCAATAGGTGAAGACAAAATTATGTTCGCAGGTCGGACAATGGGTTTTCTATGGAGCATCTGAAAAAGCGTCGAACAGGAGGTCCATGCACCGACTAAGAGTGCATTGATTCTGAGTTTTCGCCTTTAGGATTCTCCACATATCAAATATTAATTACAGGTGTTCGTCCTAAAGGAGATGAGGGTTGGGCATAGTCTGCTCAATTTTCCCATCCGCTTCTGCTTCCGCTTCAACTGTATCTATATCAAAATCTATATCCGCTTCCACTTCCTTGTCCAACCCAGGGCTAGAGTTCTTGGAAATCCAATCTGCCAACCAANGATGAGGGTTGGGCATAGTCTGCTCAATTTTCCCATCCGCTTCTGCTTCCGCTTCAACTGTATCTATATCAAAATCTATATCCGCTTCCACTTCCTTGTCCAACCCAGGGCTAGAGTTCTTGGAAATCCAATCTGCCAACCAAATGGGGGGGATTTCTTCCTCCGCCATGCATCTTCCATTCTCCATAGGCCGGGGTTGGGGCCTAGTGATGATACTAGGATCGAGCGGGGAATTCAAGGGTTGTTGCACAGGAGGAGGAATTTATTCTTCCACCAGGGAGCTTCCCATGCCATGCATGGTGGCAAGTTCTAGGCATGAGGGGAGGGAGGGGGAGTCTCAGTCCAATTATGGCCTCTTCTAGGGGATCTAGTCAGAGGGAGGGGCTGCGAAGGGTAAGGGCGGATGCACCTCACAATGAAACTATAATACAATGGCCCCCTTTTGGGTTTTCCACTCTCTCTGGGCATGATTGAAGGATAATAGTGAATATGGGGAAATGGAGGTGAATTCCAAGCTAATGGAGTTGCACAGGTGAAAAGGATAACGAGAGAGGTGATTGACAGAGGGAGGAAGGTGACGGGAGGAGGTTCACCAATGAATGCACATGAGGCCGAGAGAATCAGAGAGGAAACAAAACTTGGTGAATGAAACAATACCCTGGAACTCTTATCTTCATATCGGTCGATTGAATACTAGCAGGGTGAATGATGAAATCTGAAGTGACATTAGCCCAAGGAAGAGTACCCGTCGAAAATCTCCAGAGCTAGTTTGCATGCATATCCATTAAGTTTCCAGAGGTAGAGAAACACACTACCATAAGTGATATGGTAAGGCCAGTCATTCAAATGGTGTGGGGATGAGGGCAATGGTTCAGGGTAATAACTCCCTAGGCTGCCTATGCACCACCTTTCTCACTATTGCTAGATGTCACCCCATCCAGGGGTAGAATGTCTTGGAGATCCATCTTCTTGCACTGAAGCAAGAATGACATGTCCTAAGATTTTCTCGTGTTGATGAATATGTCGCACAGAGGAGAGGAAACACCTTCATTTGCTAACATATCCACTACCTGGTTGGCTTCTCGACGGATGTGAGAAGTGATGATCATTAGAGAAGGTCGTAGTAAGGCTTTCAAGTTGTTTAAGGGGACTATAAGATTCCAACTGGGGGTAATATTTTTAGGATCATTGCCATTAATGATTTTGGTAGAAATATTAATGATTACTTTGGAATCCCCTTCAATTATAAGGCGAGTGAGTCCTCCATTTGTTGTCATTTGGATTCCTCTAACAAGGCCCCACAATTTTTCTAACTTGGTCGTGTCATATCCCAGATGCTCGACCAAGAGGTACTGAAGATGTCCAATATTTTCCCTGATGACTGCTCCATATCCAGCTAAATCAGGATTGCCTTAGGAGGCCCCATCAAAGTTGAATTTGTAGAGTTCAGGGGGTGGTGGATGTTGGCACAAGGGTAGACCTAGGGTTCAACGCTACAACAATGCACCAACAAAACCCTAACTACCGACCCTTTCAGAAACACTTGCGAAGAAGATGAAGTCTCACCCGAGGTAGAGGCAGGGGTGGTTGTAGGACTCAGATGTCTACAACCTTAGCTGGGACACAGATCTATGATTGTAACACCTTAACAAAATAGTTAGTTATTACAGTTCGTTAATATTCATTATTAGTTCACAACGCAACTAAAACCTGACAACAGATCAACGCAACACTCACACAGATCCAATAGATTCAAGCACTAAGCATACCAATAGAGATTAGATCTACCATTCATTCACATTATTCAACACTAAGATATCATATCCGATTCATCTATCATCTAACATCGCACTAAGAATTGAATCACATGAACAAAAGAACATCCAAAAAGCACAAAGCCTTCACAACACAGGATATATGTGGTTCACCCCCACCCTAGGGCTACGCCCACCAACTCGTTGTCCTCTTTATTATCTTCGATCAATCTTATTACATGCACAAAGCCTTAAAATCAACTCCTCAGAGGATAGGAGATTTTTGCACCTCACTAGATCCTCCTTCCTTGAGTTATAGCACAAAATACTTTCACAGTCTCTTACAATCACTTGCACTTAGCTCTGCAAGCCTCACACAATATGCACAAAGAAATTACCACTTAGCACACTTGCAACTGACTAGTCACTACTAGTCACTATTCACTACTTATTACATCACCTAGACTTCTATTTATACATTACAAAATAGGCCTAAGCATGGGTAAAACCATGGGCCAACATCCCCATACCCATTACATAAGACCAAAACCTAAAAATTCCTTAAAAAGGGGTCGAGATCCCATGATATCCACTTTGTCTTGCGCTCCGCCTTAGATAGCTTGTTGAAGTCCCCAAAATAGGTCAAACATGACCAAGGATCCTCAAAACTTGGTCAAGGGCCAACATGCCCCCAACACTCACCTGTGACTCGTCCCGAGTCACTCTGATATGGGTAATTCTGCCTAAAAAGCCTCGATCTTGGATCGAGCTGCTTCGACTTGTTGTTGTTCCATGGCCTCCTACTCAATGAACTCTTGGATAACAACATCGTTGACATGTCCCTCTAAGCGTTGTTCAACTGCAGTGACGACTTGCTCCAGTTCTGCTCCTTGACCTTCGATATCTGAGAACAGTTGGAAACCCTCATCCTGTATAGGTTGGAGCCTCTAAGTAACTTCCATGAATCTGCTCTGAATGGTGTGGACCTGTTGTTGAGTAGTGTGCTTCTCTTGGGATCGCTTCATCCTTTCAACAACTGATAGGGGATTCAACTGTGCCTATATTGTTTCTGCTTGCTGCTTCGCCTCCAGGACCTGTGACTCCCGTGCCTTTAGTTATGGACTCTCAATGAGTCGATCATAAGTCTGGGCATTGTGATCACTTAGTTTTTTACATTCCATGGTAAGGGCCTTTATTCTCTCAATTGCGCTTCGAGCAGTTGCATCTCTTTGATCCCTCACATCCTGCAGGGTGTTAGGCACTGTGCGGAGCTCTAATTCTGCTATTATTTGTTGTAGCTGTTGAATAGCTTCTACGAGATGCTCTACTTGATGCTCAACTTGGTCTTATGCCTTTGGCTCTAAGCCCATCACAGAGCGAAGTGTTATTTTGACTACTTCTTTCACTTTGAGTTGTTCTGCGAGCAATTGTTCTTTTTCTTGTTGAATCCGTGCTTCCTCTTCAAACGTTGTCTGGAGAAAAACCTTCTCCTGCTCCATGTTAAGAACCAAATACCTGAATACAAAATATCACAATAGATCCAAATATATCTGAATACAATCACCACACAAGATATATGAAACCATATAAAAAAACCAAAACTTTATTATAGAAACCCTTGAGGTAGGGCAACACCATACAATGGATCCTATTATGGAAGGGATTCTCTCCTGTTCACTTGCCTCTTCGAGGGGGCATCCTCCTATTGAGCTACCGCTCCAAATACAATACTTCTCTTCATGTCTCATTTCATTGCTTGAACCCCTTTATATAGTGCTACCATCACCTAAGAACATTCTAGAGGAGGAATCTTTTAGAAGTAGAACCTTCTAAGAAGTCCTCTTACATTTATTATATCTAACTACCATAGTGGG
>SNQJ01S0018196.1:251039-263133 GCA_010110895.2 Picea sitchensis | reverse complement strand
TCGAGGGGGCATCCTCCTATTGAGCTACCGCTCCAAATACAATACTTCTCTTCATGTCTCATTTCATTGCTTGAACCCCTTTATATAGTGCTACCATCACCTAAGAACATTCTAGAGGAGGAATCTTCTAGAAGTAGAACCTTCTAAGAAATCCTCTTACATTTATTATATCTAATTACCCATTTATTATATCTAATTACTGTAGTGGGCCTTATTTAATAATATAGTGGACCTAGTCCACCTTACATTGAATGAACTCCACTATTATCACTATGGGCCCTTTGGCCCCCCCCACTACCTCTCTAGCTGCCTTACATTCCATCCCCCTTATGAAAGCGTTGTCCTCAACGCTTGATGAATAATCATATACCAGGGTCCCATGGATAATTGTGGACCATAATGCTAAAGAATACTGGAGAACCAAGGTTCCATGTAGAAAGGAAAGCCACCATGATAATGTAGTCCAACCACCATTATAAGCTAGGGTCCCATGTCCAAGTGCTCATGTGAACTCCCCATGGAAGATTTTGGAACCCAATAACCAACTCAAAATGATGCTCCAAATACTAACACCTGTCATGTGGATCCAAATAACAATATCCATCCACATAGTGGAAAAGGGTCGTAGCAGAATCTGGAAGGAATAATGCCATTGTAGAATATGTAGGATGGACACTGGTAATAATCATTGGCTCTTGATTTTTCACATTGATGCTCTCTACAAAAGGTGGATTAGATTCATCAAATAAAATATGAAAGTGGTTGTCATCCCATAAATGACAACTATCCATATACCAATCATCACAATCGGCCTCAAAATCATACCAAGCATATATTTCTTGATTATTTTCATCCCTGAGGCCCTCCATAAGAAATATCTCCTGCACGTTATTCAATGAACATTGAATACTACGAAAACTATCATTGAGGCCATCTGTGAGGCCATGTACAAATGCAACCAATCTATCATCCAATGTGTGAAACAATTGGGATTTGAATGATTCAAGAATTTCTTTCAATTTTTGAGAAGAAATAACCATCTAAGCACCCTATTAACTCTGTGGTCCCTCAACCATCATAAAAAAAAACAAAAATAGACCCAATAAGTTACGACAAAAAATCACGGTTTTTTATGGAAAACCCTAAAAACCTGTTGAAGTTAAAATGCTCATAACTTCACTTCCCGGACTCCGTTTTGGCTGATTTGTTTTTTGAAACTAGGTGAAATTGTGAGAGGAACTCAGATCTATAATTTATTTGGGCAAATTCGGCCTCCAGATGCTACAGAAATAAAAAAATTCTCGCTGCCGTCCGCGGAAAAAATACTGAAAATTTGCAGATTTTAAAACTTCAATATCTTGACTTCCCGAACTCCGTTTCGGACGATTTTGTTTTTCAACTTGGGTGGTTTTCCGAGAGGAACTCAGATCTACAACATGTTTCTGCAAATTTTTCATAGAAATATACAAAAAAGTTCTGGAATGTCGCGGCCCTCGTTTTTCTTCTCCGAAAAAAAATCTGCAAAAATAAAAAATATTTGCCCACAATGTCTGCCCAAGGAAAGTGCTCTGATACCACTTGTTAAGAACCAAATACCTGAATAAAAAAGATCACAATAGATCCAAAGATATCTGAATGCAATCACCACACAAGATATATAAAACCATATAGAAAATCAAAACTTTATTATAGAAACCCTTGAGGTAGGGCAACACCATACAATGGATCCTATTATGGAAGGGATCATCTCCTATTCACTTTCCTCTTCGAGGGGGAATCCTCCTATTGAGATACCGCTCCAAATACAATACTTCTCTTCATGTCTCATTACATTTCTTGAACCCCTTTATATAGTGCTACCATCACCTAAGAACATTCTAGAGGAGGAATCTTCTAGAAGTAGAACGTTCTAAGAAGTCCTCTTACATTTATTANTCCACTATTATCACTATGGGCCCTCTGGCCCCCCCCACTACCTCTCTAGCTACCTTACACTCCACAACTCAACGTTGTTATACGAATACTTCTTTCCCTTGCTTCAAGGCTTGGGTGGCTTGTTCTATTTCTTCCTGTGCGCAATGAAGGCGAGCTTCGGTTGCATCAGCTAGTCAGCGGAGTTGAGCTGGATCATCTCCCAACTATGGTTCTTCCGACTATAGGGGCGCAGTGTACAGTACGCGACTGGACTAAAGGGCCTACTGTACCCCTCGAAGCTCAACCTTGATTCTGTCGTACATCTCCTCCTTCTTAGCTTCATGTTTCTGCAATATTTCATGTGAGGCGTCGTTTACATCTGCGATGATGAAGTCAAATTCATCGATAGTGAGCATAGTCTGCATCTTGGTCAAGGTGTCTCTGGATTTCTTAAAGGAAGAGTGTTTCGGGGGAGAAACCTTCCTCTTCTTCAAGGGATCAACCTCATTTCGAGGCGGTGTTACTTCACCTTGCTTCTTCTCATCTTCTTTTCCATTTATCTCTTCTACTTCGTCATCACCCCCTCGGCCAGGTGATACTGAAGAAGTTTTTTCTGATGCGTTGCTTAAGTTTTGGACTTCTGCAGTCTTATTCCTTCTGCTGGTTCTGGGTGTGTCATGTTCTTTGTGAGTGGCCTCTGAGCTATCAAATTCGGGGTCAGACATCTCTGTAGGATTAGCGGGGATAAGGAGGTCTGCTGACTAGTTCTTAGTTATATCCTCGAGGTCCTCTTCCGTGATCTTGTAGTACGAATGAATCTCCTCCTTATGCTCGTCTTCTCGCACAGTGATATAGATGAAGTGTTGATCTACGTGGAACTTCATGAGGGGTTGGAACCACTGTAGGGTGTTTGGCGTCATGCAAGTTTCAACTTCGATATCCCTCTTCAGTTGGAGAGAATATGTGTGAAAGACTGCGTTCAACTTCCACTGTTTTCCCATATCAATCGAGTATCAGAGCATGGTGAACTTCACAGCAAGCGTCTCAAACGACTCAATGTCCAAGAAGGTCGCACCTTTCGACATATCCCAAGAAATAAACTCGATGAGGATCAAGAGATATCTAAAGTGGAACTCATACCCCTGATCCTATGCTTCGTGGTAGTCTAATTCCAACTGATTAACTAGGTACTTCACCTAGTTCATCTGTAGGCCTTCCACGCATTTCCCCGTGAGGTCAACGACAAACCCTGTGACCTGTGTGGGTCTGTTCTTCCTTACTAGTTTTATTGCAATTAATTGGCATGCTAGGCGCACTGCACCATTCTGGATGGAAGCTACCTTGTATCCTCACGTCCCCTTCTCAACATCATTGTAGGTATCCTTGATCTTCTGTGCTAATGCATGATCTATGGCTTGCCATGGATAGAAGTCCTACAGGTCGGGTCCTTGCATACTTAATCCAATGATCCTATGGATCATCATTGGATGGAATGTGATACATCGGTCTAGCCATAATTAGCCGCCATGGTAACATGAGAGTAGGATCTTAACACAAGCGTTAACCTCTTGGTGCCTTCCAAAGTGTGGGATTTTCATTACATTCAATAGGGTGGACTGCGCGAGGTTCATCATCCACAGCTGGGGGGTTATTTTTGAGTTCTTCCCCTTCATCCTGGTCAAGTATTTATATGGGGCGAGAATATTATGGTTCTTTCTTTATTCTAGGTTGAATTCGTTGAACTTCAACGTTGCGATCTTGTCCTGTTGCACTCTAACTACGCGTATCCCCTTTGAGAGGTACGCAGTAACCATGGTGTAATCAAAATCTCTTGACACACTATCACAACTCACCACATAGGCCAGAGGCGAGATGTAGTCAGGTAAGATGGTCGGCATTAGCTTCACATTTTCTAGGTCATCTCTGTGCTTGGTTCTCTTTTCTATGATGACTCGGGATGGTTCGGATTCGTGAGCGATCGATGGAGAGGCTTGCACTCCTCTCATTGATGACGCTTGTACACCCATAGACATTACCCTTTCAGACATTACTCTTTCAGTCATGAGGTCGATGAGTACCTCCTTCACAGACTCTTCGATTGCGCTAAGTTCTTCGAACATACACGCTCGTGGTTGAATATCTCGGGTTTGAAGAGTATCTACTCAATGAAACAGGATGGATGGTGATAGCTCGATGATCACTGCATGAAATCGACTGATATGCAGGCTCAGATAATCATGGTTTGAAAAAGTGTTATCAGTGCAAGGCTCAAAGAAATAAGTAGATAACTAGGCAACAAATCTCTCCAATGGGCGAGAAGCCTTCATTAATTCAGTTCTGTCCATTACGGCGCGGTCCCAACGGTCTGATGGCGAACTTTCTGACCATAAATTTCATTCTACCCATTCGGGGCGTTAGTCTAATGATTATACTGTTTCCAATGACTATATTGCTTCACCATGGTGAAGTTCCATGTGGCGTTGTTCTGCTATCCCGACGAAGTTCCAGTTTTGCAAATTTTCCTTTTGGAAAGTTCCCTCTAGAACCTTCTGTAACTTTTTGATCTTTGATCTCTTCTTACTTAGTTTTCTAGCCTTCTTTCCAGTGAGCTTCATCTCAGTATTCCTCTTTCCATTCTGATTCTTATCTCCTCTTGTCATAGTAACTTCGTGCTGTTGAGATTCTTTCCAAGGATTCAAGGGAAATACTTCTTCTCTATCCGGGGTAGGTGATTCAGTTTTCTGTGAGTCTTCTTGTGTTCTTTAAACTTCAACATCTAAGTTTATGGTTCTAAATAGCTTGGATCTGTTCTCCTGTTCTTCAATCAAGAGTGCGATCCTCCTAGTCATGAAATATTTTAACTCTTTCTTCTTCTACTCTAAGACTTCTTCTTCTTTCCTTCTAGCTTGATCCCTTTCAATCCAAGGTTTTCCTAGTAAGATAGCAAATGGGGTGTTGTTCTCAATAAATTTAACAAACTCAAACTCTTCCTCTGTCGAAGTTCCATGAGAACTCATAGATATCTGGGTGAGCTTTCCTTGTAGGTTTATCCTCTTTCCTCTAAATAATCCTATTCCTCCCAATGAAGGAATCATAACAGGATTTCCTTAAGTGTCCCAAGTTCTTTCTGTCATAATATTCACTTGTGTTTCTTCATCCAGAACAAAGTCAATGTCGAAGTATCCTATTCTTGCTTCTATGAACTCTTTTTCTTTGAATATCTTTGATAAGTTGATATTTCGATGGTATTTTAGGGTTTCTTTCATTTGTAGCAATACATCCTCTGATTCTTTCTGGGGTTCTGCCATGCTCTTAGTGTCTTGACCTTTCTCATGGTCTTCTTGTATCATATTCATTCTTTCAAGTTTAGCAATCATTCTAGGGCAATCTAAAACTTCATGGTCCATAGCTTTACAACAAAGACAACTAGGTCTTCTATCAGGACATTCCTTAGCAAGATGTCCCAGTCTTCTGCAACTGTAACACATGATTAATCTTCTCTTTCTCTTAAATGATCCCAACCTTTCTTGTATTTAACCTGCAAAAAATTCTTTCTAGGGTCCTGCATCCATTTGTTAGTCCAAACATTTTCTCTATGCATAGGAATAACATATCTTTCATTATTCTTACCAGATCTACTCATATCAAATCTTCTTTCTTCTAGTTGTGCCCTAGTTTTCAGGCTAGGACACAATTTATCAAACATACCTAGATCCATATTTTTGAAACAAAAATTTCTACTTATCTTACTTTCAACAAAGCACAAAGCTTCCAAATCTAATTTTTTTACTATTCTTACCTTTATTAGAGCACAAGGCTTCAAGATATTACCTTTTTTCTTCAGATCAGACTTCTCTTCTTAGCACAAAGTTTCACAATCCAAGTAGATTACTGCGCACCAGGGAAACTGATCTACGCACAGATCTTTCACAGTTTTGGGTCAGATCTTCGCACAAAGATTCTTCTTCCTCAGTTCCCAACAATCACAGTTTCAGGTCCCAACAACGGAACCATTTGTTGTCATAGGGGTAGACCCAGGGTTCAATGCTACAACAACGTACCAACAAAAACCTAACTATCGGCCCTTTCGACAACACCTGCAAAGTAGATGAAGTCTCACCCGAGGTAGAGGCAAGGGTGGTTGCAGGACTCAGATGTATGCAACCTTAGATGGGACATAGATTTGTGATTGTAACACCTTAACAGAGAACTTAGTTATTCTAGTTTGTTAATATTCAGCCTTAGTTCACAGCACAACTAAACCCTGACAATATATCAATGCAACATTCACAAAGATCCAATAGATTCAAGCACTAATCATACCAATAGAGATCAGATCTAGCATTCATTCACATTATTCAGCACTAAGATATCATATCGGATTCATCTATCATCTAACATCGCACTAAGAATTGAATCACATGAACAAAAGAACGTCCAAAAAGAACAAAGCATTCACAACCTTCCTGTAGATGATAACCTTGTTTGAGTGTGAACATTCCATTGGGATTGTGCCCCCATCAAAGAATATTTGGATCCTCACTTATCTGGATCTTCCTCTGGTTTATCATTTCTTTCCAGGGATGTAAATCACAGTCCACCATCACCTATATTTCTTGTGGGGAGGATTTCCAGCTACACCACGGAGGATGAAGAGGGACATCTAGCAAGAGGTCATCTACTTTGCATTTCTTCCAATCTTCGTGAACTAGGTAAGGGAAAAGGATTTCCTTTGATTGTAGTGGAGGGATTTGTTGCCAGGAGTCCGTCCAAAACATAACACTCTGACCATTTATAATTTCCTAGAAGGCATGAGCTTGTATTAGAGGTTTATTTTTCCAGGCCGCATTCCATATGTTAGAGCTTGGGATCTGACCTATCAACTGAATGAGTTGAACTTGAGGGGTGTTCAAAGTGTATTTTTTATCCAAAGTTTGGACCAAAATATGTTGGTGTTTTGAGCCAGTGCCACCAAATTTTATCTCCCATGGTGTTATTTATCTTACCTGGGTCATGAATATCGATTCCCCCCAAAGATTTCAGTTTGCAAACTTTGTCCCAGATGACAAGGGCCCATTTTTTGTTGCGGTCATGTCCATTCCAGAGGAGATTTTTCTGCAAGTTTTGTATACTTTTGATAACATTTTTCATAGCTTCCAGAGATGATAACATATAGGCAGGGATAGCTTGAAGCACCTATTTTAGGAGGACAAGTCTAGCTGGGAGGTTGAGGGATATGAAGGTCCAATTGCTAAAGCGATTGGAGATGGAGAGGAGCAGGGAATCCCAAGAACTATTTCAGGTTGCAGAATCGTAAAGGGGGAGACCCAGGTAATGGGAAGGAAGGGAGGAAATTGGTATTTCAAGTAGACAAGAAATATGAAGTTGAGCTGCTGGGGCGGTGTTAAAGAAGAAGAGTTGTGATTTGTCTAGATTGAAGGAGGTGCTAGAGGATTCATTGAAATCATTGAGAATACTACTGAGTTTGATGGCTTCCTGAGCTGTGGGAGAGTTCAAGAGCTTGGTGTTGTCCACAAATTGGCTGTGGGAGGCAACCAGTTGTAGTCCATGCAGATGGAGACCTTGGAGGGAGCCATCTAGAATAGAGGATTTGATATAATGACCTAGACCTTTTTCCATGATGACAAAAAGAAAAGGGGAGAGGGGATATCCTTACCGAATTCCTCAGGTGGGTGAGAACAGTTGCAAGGGGACTCCATTAACAAGGATGGAGAAAAAAGAAGAGGAGATGAGATGCATTACCCAAGAAATCCAGTCATTATCAAAACCAAAGTCTAGTAGGAGGGATTTCATGTAATGCTAGCTTAGGTGATCGAAAGATTTTGAGAGGTCAAGTTTAATTAACATACTTGGGGTGCGGGTGGTTTTTAGTGAATGGATGACTTTGTGAACCAAAATGACAATGTCCATTATCTGTCTTTCCTCCACATATCCTGATTTTTCTTCGACGATGATGAAAGGGAGGATCGACTTGAGTCACATTGCAATGACCTTGGAGATGATTTTGTAGATTACGTTACAAAGCACGACTGACCTAAAGTTGTTTGGATTGGTGACTCTTTCCTCCTTGGGGATCAGGGTGAGAAAAGTGGCATTTAGAGCAGGGAGGAATTTTCCAGAGATGTGATATTCTTCAATTAATTGCCAAACCTCCTCATGAATCATGGGCCAACAATAATGGAAGAAGTCTGTGGTAAAACCATTAGATCCAGGCGCTTTTCCCAGAGGCATCTTCTTAATTTCCTGATCTACTTCTTCTTGTGTTATAGGTCGCACGAGGGCTTGGTTTTGTTCCAGGGTTATCAGGGAAAGAATATGTTGAGTGATGCGATTTATGGCTAGGTTCTGTCGATGTCAGGCTCTGAAAATAGATTCTTCTAATAATTAACCAAATCTGAAGCAATTTCATCATGATTAAGAATAATGTTACCTTGTGTATCCTCAAGTTTTGTGATGTGGTTGATGAAGCGCTTGTGGATCATGGAGCGATGGAATAATTTGGTGTTCTTTTCTCCCTCCTTGAGCCATTTGATTCAAGACTTTTGTTTCCATAGGGTTTCCTCTTGCTTGTAACGGTCTTCCAGTTTCTTTTTGAGGCTCTCCTCCTCCATTTGTTGGTTCTCCATGTGAACTGTTAGAATTATCTCCCATTGTATTTCCTCAAATATCTTCTCTAGATCTTTATGATCCTGGAAGATGTTTCCAAAGACATCCTTGTTCCACTGACGAAGTTGTTTCTTGAAGTTTTTTATCCATTGATGGAATCTGTACATCTTGGTACCTTGTTGAATCTTCTCTTTCTCCCACCAGACTTGGGATAGTTGATGGAATTTTGGATGAGATAGCCAAATATTTTGAAATCGGAATGGTTTGAATTTTGGGGTGGAAATCGTATCAACCAAAAGTTGAACTGGCCAGTGGTCTGAGCCAAATTTGGGTAGGATGGTTTCTTCCACCATTGTTCCCTCCAACATTAGGGTTTCATAGATTTAGAAGCGATCTAACCTGTAGGCTATCTACTGAGGGCCTAAACACTTATTGGACCAGGCAAAGGAGCCATTGCATGTTTCGATATCAACTAATTGAGGTTCTCAATGAGGTTTCTGAGCTTGAAACTATCTTGGTTGAGACATTTCTTTCCGCCTCTTTTTTCTTCTAGGGTTAGTATAATGTTGAGATCCCTCCTGTTATCACCATAACACTTTCTAGATTAGGATCTAAAATTTCAGAAATTTAGCGAAATGCTATACCATAGTAGAGGAGTGATAGTTTATGGGGCTGGGCTATATCCAAAGACATATACAAATATAGAGGAGGCGAGAAGGGAGTATCTTGGAGGACCATCGATTTTGAAGAATCCCAGATCCACGGTTGAGGCCCACATCCGACTAACAAATAGCACAAAACTTAATTTTGCAAGGGCAGACTGAGGAAAACCATTGTGGTTTTGATGGGGAATGCATGGCACTCTTACACATGCATCGAGGAAGACACCAGATTGCCTGAAACCACCTTCCCCATGAACTCAATGTCACGTGGTTTAAAATTTCACATCAATAACTCGTGGGAAGGATGGCAGTTAGTCAAATCAGCCCACATCACTAGTCCATGTACTTTCCCAGATGACGTATCAAAAGGATGTTGTCACATAACTAACTCGAAGCTCATCACTCGAAATGGATTGATGAAGCGTGGCACACCAACGTACTATGTCAGTAATTCATGATTAAAATGCAAAGACTATCAATCTCAGATATGAATCATTTTATCCTACTCTGGGAAATTTCCATCTTATGCATAAGAAAAACAAGCTCGACCTATGTTGATTTCTTGAGTCCTATAAATTCAAAGGGTGGAAAAATCATGGTCTCTGCAAAGTTTGAAAGGTATGGATAACAATCATCAAACCGTGTCTGGCGCGACTAGGTTCTCAAATAATGTGCCAAGATTGTCAATAAGTAAGAAAGAAAGATGGGTCATGTAGATACTGGAAACTAAATTTCATACCAAACCCACAACTGAGACAAAGTACGGGGTCATATTAAACCCCATTATGAGGTATCTCGTCATAAATGAACACGTGGATAACACCTACAATCCAGCAACAAAGAGGAAAAGGAGCAAAAGGCAGAAGACAAAGACCAAAACTGAGATGATAGAGAGCGTCGGAGAAAATCTCGCTTGGTTGAGTACCCTGGAGGAGGAAATTGCCAAGCTAAGGTAAATCCTCAGGTAAATTTAGGTACATTTCAGAAATTTGTAGACAGACGACGACCTAAGAAAAGGGAGTCCTGATATGACAGACCTGTTACTAACAACCCCTTTAAAATAGGATAACTGTTATTCCTTTTTGTAACTTGTCTCTATTTTAGAATTATGAGGAAGTCAGAATGTTTTAAATTCCATGAGAAAATCATCTATATATGTTTGGTCTCGAGGGTATAGAAAAGAGGGTGAAAAGAGGAGCCTGCCCTCTGTGTAGGAAAACCTTGTAATTTTATGGGGCTAGAATGAATACATGAATGCAACGACAGATTTTGGACTTTTTACGAAAATATTCTAACTGGTGGTGTTATGAGTCTCGTTTTCTTTCATAATGTGTGATTCTTGTTATTCTGCATTTCATTTTTTCTTTCCTCTATCTCAATTGAGAAATTAAAGGTCTAGAATTCATTATTCAATGCTCTCGGCTTGGAAATTTAGACTATGTTTATCTCTTCCAAACCATTTCAGAATTCATTACCATAATTCTCTGATACAGTTGTGTGTTTCCTTTCTTTTGATACCACCTAAATTTTCAAGTATAAACTCATAAGTCACTTCCTCATATAGCCTTTTCCTCTTGATAGTTTTCATGATTTGGCAATGCATCCTACATTCTTGACCCCATAGCCCAAAGGTTATCTTCAGTTCTTCAACAATTTTATTAAAACCCCCCAAAACAAACCAAATCTAGCCATCGATTGCCATAGATATATCAATTGACATGAGAGATCCCTCTCTGAGTTGAGAAGGCTAGTGCCTCAACTCTAAATCTGGTTGAAACAGTTACCTCTATCATTTGTCTATTCAGTCAGGCAAAATTTACAGAGTGCTAACATTCTGGCATCTCTGTCGGGGAAGAAATTGAAAAAGTTTCCCTGGGAATAACGACATGGTTAAGTTATAAAGTCTGAGAGAAGAAAACACTTAGGCACATATTGTGTAATATACCAGATAATAAATGTATGCAGAACTGAAATAAAATGCTAGTAATGGAAGAATACCAACAATATAATCAAAACAATCACCACAATAACACTGAAATGATATAAGAATAACAACATAAATAACACTTTGAATATGAAAGCAATGTTCATGGGCCTCTTCGAGGGGGAAAACTCCAGTTGAGAAGAGATATATTACAATAGTATCCAAGCTAGGGTTCTCATACCCTCGACTCTTATTTATACTAAAATGAAGCATCTAGAGGAAGATCCTTCTAGAAGCGAAACCTTCTATTAGGTCTTCTTACATTCACCTTATTCTATTTTATTGAAAGGCCTTATTAATATTGACCTTTATTACATCCGAATATATTTTTCTACCTATGTGCGGGTTAGGACCCTAACATGTCCCCCCCCTTAAAAATATCCTTGTCCTCAAGGCTTGAGATGAGGAAATTGCTGCAGAATGGTAGTTGGTTCCCAAGTGGCGTCCGTTGGAGTTGTATCTTTCCACTATCCTAGCACTTCCTTGATGGTTCTATAACATAGGTGACGCTCACGTTGGTCCAAAACTACTTCTGGATGTAGCCAAATGGATCCTTCTTCAGCTAACTTTGGGAGATTGGTTTGAATTTGGCACTTAGCTCTAATCACCTTCTTTAAGCATGAAACATGAAAAACAAGATGTAGCTTCGAATTGCTGGGCATATCTAACTGATAGGCGACTTGTCCCACATGCTTGAGTACGGTATAAGGACCATAAAATTTGGGCGCTAGCTTCTAACAATGCTTGGCCTTGAGGGAAGTTTGCTTGTAAGGTTGTAGTCGAAGAAACACCTGATCCCCTTCTGCAAATTGACGTTCAGAGAGACCTTTATCTGCTTGTTACTTCATGCGATTCTGTGCCATGACCAAATTCTCTTTGAGGGTACGAAGAATAGCCTCTCGAGATG
>SNQJ01S0018196.1:214804-224820 GCA_010110895.2 Picea sitchensis | reverse complement strand
TGTAGTCAAACAACCAATGAAGCCAATCCAACAATGTCCCATGATACCTACCTTTGTTCTTCATCATAAACCAAAATAGTGATAAATCAAGCACAAAAATGAAATGGGTTAAATCATATATCATATCATCTGAGGTAACAAGGTCTAACTCATGGAGGCGGGTGGGAGGGATAAAACCATGCCAAGTCAACCTGGAAGAAAGGTGCTCAATCCATTTCAGGAAAGGGTCATGAAAAGTACAAGGTCCAGAGGACTGACTCAAAAGTTCCGCAAACTAGATACCTAGGGAATCCTCATGCTCTAAAATCACGGAAGGGATCGACAAATATCTAGCAGACGACTGGGAAACTGTCAAGGGAAAGATTAAAAAATGAGATAACAGACTCAAACTTGTAGTATCCAACCAACCCTTGGAGTCTAGGGTTTTCCTAAGAGGAAACTCAATGTAAAAGATATACTTCTTGACCATAGATTTAAAGAAACAACTAGACAAAGTAATAACAGGTGGCTGGAGAAAAAGGTCATGAGAATCCTTCTTTAGGTAAGCAATGTTCTTACTCCTATCAAAATCCCAGCACAGTGGTGGTTGATAGTCATTTTCATAGAACAAGTCTAAGTGCTCGAAGGAGTACTCATCAAAGTCCTCAAGGTAAGACCAAAAATCATCAGGTAAATAATGTACTTGGTCAACCTTGGGTGCTTGGGGAGAATCAATAAAAATCTCATCTCCTTGTTGTCACTGGTCAAGATCTCGTTGTGATAATTACAAAGGAAACACTTGGAGATGACTCCTTATGTCATAGATGAGATCCATATCATAACCAACTGCATCCCACCTACGTCTTCCAACATGTATGAACTCATCAAAATCAACTTTGTCGGTATCAGTATCATAACATGGAGGGTTCAAAACATTCAATGTTTCACCCCTTTCCTCTTCTTTTCTCAAATTACAAAGTAGGTAATCATCGAAATCTTGGAGAGGAGGGTAACTTACCTTTTCTTCTAGTGTGGGAGTTTCAAGGAATTGGGTATTTTTAACATGCATTACTATATTATCCTCATGAGTTGTCCCTTCATCTTTGGTTGTACAGCAAGGAAGATGTTCTTTATTTAGGAATTCCATTTCTCCATCACTCTCTGAATCATGAAACAAGGTATCATCAAAATCCTGAAAAGGAAAGAAACTAACCTTATCGTCTTATTGTTGTGCAAGTGGAGAAGGCTTGTGGATTGCCTTCATCAAGAGGGAGAGGGCATGTTGATACTTCATCAATGGGTTATGGCTCCTCATCTATGTCTTCAACAATCCCTTGTCAATATTTGGTTTGTTCCCCTTCTTCTTGGAGATCAATGATGAAGCTCTCAAGGGTAAACAAAATCTCCCCATTGAGAGAACTTGAGGTAAAGAGGCATCCCATCTCAAACAAGGAGACCTTCTCCTCAATTATTGCAGCCATGTTGTAAGCTTCATCGAGCGTCCTTCGGGTTCTTTCATTAAGAGGAAAACTTAGATACCCCAAAAGTGCACGAGTAAAGAGATGAACCAGGTATCTCTCCTTGGGATGATGACTTTCAGGAATTCAATATAGCATGTTCTCAAATCTATCCTAGAAATATCTGACAATTTCATCCTTAGCTTGCTTTATATGCTTGAGTTCTTCTAATAGTACTGGGATGTATTCTAGTCGGATACCCCATCTTTCAAGAAAGGTTTCCTCGAATTTCTCCATAGTCGTGATGTTGGCATCGGGGAGGTTATCATACCATTCATTGCAATTGTGAGAAAGCGTGGCAGAGAAATGTTTCATGACCATGTCTTCAACATAATCATCGACTGGGTAGGATAGGAATAAATTTCAGAAGTTTCTCATGTGATAGTCAGCTCTCTCTCCATCACCACCAGTGAATCCATGAAGCAAATTTATGTATTCAAAGGGAATTTGTTGAGGGTACCCCGAGATGTTACTCATGTATAAAGGCTTGTATTTCTTGGGATCCCATTGTGAAGTCATCATTGGCTTCGTCATCAGTGGAGTTGCCAGATAGTTTTCTTGAAACTATCAAATAAATAGGGAAAACACCCTATTGGATTTGCCAGGTAATCTTGTAAGATAAAATCTCTAGAGGAAAAGCTTACCGAAAAGTGTCATCTGACCAAGGTTTGACTCAGTGTTCCCTAGCAAGAGCACCAAAATGTTATCACACAGTTTGTAGCTAGGATAAAAGGCTATAAGATAGAAGGACAAACTAGCGTAATGAGAACCACTCCCACCCAATGTCACCACAATGGGATGGTTATTTCGCTTTAAGGAGGTTAGGCCTAGGGGAGACATCCCCAGTGACCTGGGGTTTTGAAGAGGCAAAAGGATAATAAGACAAATACAAGTTTTTCCCCCTTCACAAGTCACCACCCAAATAGATAGTCCGGCCAAAGGCCAATTTAAGAAGTAAAACCCCTAAAGAAATGTACCTTCCTGGAACAAAGAAACAACAAACTGATATATGGAAGTTATGTCTCAATGGGTTTAGTACTTCATATAATAGATGACTATATAAAGAACATATAAGAAACTAGCAATAAATGTTGACGAAGTCAATGTTTATCAATAGCATTGAAAATTATAACACCTCACCAATAAATATTGGAACAATGTAGCATTCAATGTAACCAATCAACACCTTATTCAATTAATGCTTAAACCATCATTCAATTGCTCTTAAAAAAAAATGTTTCTGCATTAAAGATGAAATAACCAATGATGATGTCAACAACTAGGGTTAGTGAGTTAGTTAAGTTTTAGGGTTAGAGCAGTTAGGGTTTGAAATTCGAAGAGTTTTAAGAGTGTTGTAATCAAGTTTCACTTCAACGTTAAAGGCCTTTAGATCAGTGCCTTAGGGTTTAATGGAGTCAGAGGTGAAGGACACAAGAGTTGAAGGATGGCAAAAATTTCAAGGACTAGAGGGAAATTTTTTGAGGTGTTTCTAAGGCAAGGCCTCAAAATCAAAACCCTAGGGGAGAGAGGCCCACTCTGGTGTTGCTACAGCAAGCCCTCATTCTCTCTCCTCCTTCCTGGCAAAATGGATAGCTCAAAAATAAAGTATATGACCAAAACAAGAGGGTTTGATGAGATAAGGTGTTGCTATAGAAAGGCCTTTCAACAAATCCTAGAAAGAATATGACCCTAGTATAGTAAACCTAGGCCAAGGACATCTCACTCTTCTTGGCTTCAAAATAGTACAGCTAGCAAAGAGGAAGAGGAAATAGGAGTGTAGCTATGGCTAGGCTCTTTCTTTCCTCAACAATGGCTAAATATTTCTCTATCAGGGGACATGAGACAATGACCTACTTGTGTGCTTGTCCCCTAGGGTTTTGATTTAGCAATATTCATAAACATATGCAAGAAATTAAACTACAACCATTCAATCAAGAATTTTTGCAGAAAAATACTTACAATTCATCAAGAAATAACCATGCAAACCCTAGTTGTAACACCTTCCTTCAAGATAAATGCCAAAATATGCCAAAAATGTCTTCCTTCAACAAGTGTGCCTCCTTTAATTAGCCAATAACCCAAGATAGGGCGCAAATTTCAGACCTCGCAAAGTGGTGAGTGAAAGATGATGAAAAAATGAGAGTGAAAACCCTCAATATATAGTGTATCAATGAACTAATTTAATTTTTATGTAATAAAAAGGCCGACAAGGCCATAATACCAAAACAATATTGTTTTTATATTAAATGCTAGACTAAAACCCTAATCAAGCAAAAAGGTAAGATGTCACCCCTTTCTAGGGTGACGTTATCCCTTATTAAGGTAAATGTAGCCTACTCAAGAAAGACATTAGCCCTCATTGGGCTCCCCCAAGCTGCCACATGTGCCAACTGCCCTATCCATCTGCCAATATGATCATGATGACAGCATAAGCCTCTTGGTGACGTCCTAGGCCATCTAGAGCTAATGTCCCACCGAAAATGGGTCAATCTGTCTAGGTCAAGCTGTGTCAAGGTGCCTTTGGTGGAATGTCCTCTTCTTCTCTGGTGCAAAACCTTTGATCAACCTCTGTCCTATCTCTACCCCCTGATGGGGTCTCAACATCCATCTGGTGGGATATTCAGCCCCATGGAGGTTCGAACTAATCATCTCCCCATGTGTACCAATCCAAATGGTACCTATCCGTCGGGCATGGGCCTTCACATCAAAGGCTACACCCTCCATGGGATCATCAATCACAGGGATCATAGAAATGTCAATCACATCTCATCATCAATATTATTAAAGATATGCATAAAATCCCTAATATATCAGTTAACATCTCAAATACATTACACAAGCCTTCAATACAAGTATGGGGAAATGGGTAAGGCATCCTATTAGGCTAGTGTCCACAGGAAAAGGAAATTTCCCTGACAAGACCTCATCCAATCCATGTAAGTGGGAGATGTGGTCAGGGGATGTCCAAGCATGTGGGTGCAATGAAGGTCAAGGATGCAAAAGTGTTACTTGTGGGTGCCTTTGTAGAAGGCGAGTTGTACCTATAATGGATGCATTATTTATGGGCCCATTCTTGCCTTTATTATTTTTATCCTTTTATTATTTTTTTCTTTTTCTTTGTTCAAGAGATAATCAGGGGGCACTGCCTTGGCATGGTGACCAGAGCTGACAGTGTTACCCACAAGTACTTTCATAGAGATGAGAAGGTTTGCTCGTGATGAGACCCCCTTTTCCTTGGCCATGCAACCAAGAATCACTACCCTGGCATGGTAACCACCTGGTGGAAATGTCATACTACTAGGTACCCATGGTCCTGATAGGATGGCTCGTGATGAGACCCCCTATCCTCTGACTAGATCTTGTTTTATTATTTTCTGGGTCCCTCTTGTTTCTTGCTGAGAAGCCTTTTATTTCTTTCTCAAGGATCCCTGGGAAAAGCATCTCGAGGTTTTATTCTTAGGCTTTTATATTTTACCAGCTTGCTTTTACCTTCTGGGCCTTTAGCCCCTTCTTCCCACAAGTTAAGGTGCAATCCTGAAAATAGGTCAACCCAATGCCTAGACAAGGGGAATGGGATAAGCGAGTGGGAAGTAAGATGAAGAAGTGGTGCTATGAGGGGAGTGAATGATGGATTTTCAGAAATCCCCCCAATGGGGAACTAAAACCTACAAATACAGGTTTGCTAGGGAACCTTGTCAATCCCCTCAAACATGGTCAAGTGGGAAAGTGTAAGATCCAAGAAGTTGCTAGAAATAAAAGGAATGAGATGCATATATTCAAAAATTTTAAGCATCAAAAGTGACACATACCATGATACCTGGACTAATTACCTCATGGAGAAAGAACCTTTTTTGATACAGGACCAAGTCGATGGTGATGGATGTTGTTGCTACTAACAAGATGAAGATGATATAAGATGAAAAGGTGGGCCCTCTAGGGCCATGCTTAGGTCAATCCTGCTCTTGGTACTCCATTTCTGGGACCTGTGGGCCTTGAGAAATTATCTCCTAGTTGTCCCTAAAAAGTGGGGATAGCAGGGCCCACTTGCAAAATATCACCTACTTGGACCCCCCCCCACCGTTAAAAGAATAATGGTCAGGGGGTGCGGGTATCCCCTGCTAGCCATTTATTTGGGTGCACCTAGATGAACCACTGAGATGAGTGCCCATTTTAACCATAACGCGCCAAAATATAAAATCACTCTCGAACTTAGGATAAAAATGAAAAGTGGGTTTTTAGCTCCCATTTCCTTCATGTTTTCACCAAGGGGTCAAAAACACACCAATTTAACTTATTCAAGGGTCATTTTAATTGTGCAAACCCTAGCCATTTCATTTTCCTTTTGTAAATCACAGGCAAAATGCCATGTGATTTACACCATAAACTTACTGAAGGTGAAATCCTAATCACTGTCTGATTCCTATGAAATATAGGGTTACAACAGTGGTTCCACTTGGGGATGGTACTCTCCTTGTGAGGTGCCAAGAACACCGTAGACTAGATAACCTTGTTCATAAACTGATCAAAACCTGCAACCTACTCTGTCCAAAATCTTTGTAGTTGAACCAAAAATAGAATTATGATCTGTGTGTTGGACTTGAACTGTATTTTGAAAACCAAACTTTATTTTTGAAACTGGAAATGAAAACCAAATGGAAAATCAAACTGATAAGTAACGAAAAATGCTTGCCCAACAAGCTTATTTGCACACCTACCTAATCTAATATATTGGGATTATTGTACAATCAAGAAATGGAAAAATGACAATGCAACCAATCCAATAGTTGATCTAATAATTCAATTCTTTTACTGCTTTTACCCTGCATCAGAAAAAGAACTTGCAAAGGCATTAGGAACTGCCTTCCATCTTGTTTCTCACAATGTAAGTATTTGAAACTACGGAAAAGTAAAGAGGCTTTAGGTATTAATTTACATTTTGAAAAAAAATCCCCTCCATATAGACAACTATAGGATCATGATAAACATGACTTATCTCCTGATATTCAAATTTATCCATCTCAACTCCATGATTTAATGTTGTGTTTATGCTATTTACATCTTCATGCATTTCCTGACATGGCTGCAACTTTTCTGATGAGCTTTGAAATGATACTTCTGTTGAACACAACGATGAAATTGATTGTCTGATCATATCACAATCATAAATTATTTTCGGCTCGTCACTGGTGAATGAGAAATTATTTTTAAAACACAGGTCATCCAACCGATCAGCTATTGGATCCTAAAAAAACTAACATGATTTTTGCATTAATTCATGTGAAATTTCATGGCTTTCTATATATTTTCCCTTCACTCTTTGTTCAATAATCTCCTTCAAAATTTGAAATGAATTAAAATTTAATGGCACAAAGTTACACTCCACTTATTCAAATCTTGCTTCGAGCTCTGAACTTCCATCTAGACTTTGAAGTTCAAGTGGAATTAGTGGCTGTGATTTTGGGTCTAAAACAGGCCCCGTTTCATCAATGACATCCTTTACTGACTCATCAGAAAATTTTCCTTCTTCACTATTTACAACTTGCTTAGAGTTTCCTTTCAGAAATTCAAAAGATGAGAAACATAAGGTTACAATGTTTCTACTTACTCTGAGATTTTCTATATTTTTATCATTGCTATCATAATTGCTATGCATAGATAAAATTTCTTGCTGGGATTGCAAATGATCTTCTTCCTCCCAACAATATGTTGTTGATTTCTCTAGAAAATCCATCTTGATATCATCCTCATCATATTGATCAAGCTTGGGTAAATCATCCATGATTGATATGTCATTAAACATATACATCATTTCACTTGATGGGTCTTTTACAAGATGAGTTGGAGTTTCTTCTTTGACTACATTGTGAATTGAATACATGAAACAATCATTGTCCAACCCATGATACCAAGGTTGAGCTGCAAGGTGTTTGGGAACATTGATCCTTATCCTCTTTGGAACTAATGGAACATGTTCTCTTTGAAAATCAAGTTCATATTTCCTGCTAATCGTCTGCATCATCTCTTTTACAATGTTTCCTGGGACATCCAGTTTTACTTCTTAGAATGTAATATGTTCATTTTTTGTTCTATCCTTTTTCAATGCTTTAATTTTTTCCTTTTTGTTCAGCAAGTTAGCTTCCGCGTCAATTGCAATCTTTTGCATTTCTTCAAGGGTTGCAGTGTCCCTTTCTCTTATCTAGAATGCCATCTCTGGATCAAAGGCATCTGGGTAATGCAAGTGAGCTAGTCCTGGTGGTGGTATTATATCAACAGGCATTGAATGGTAGACCTTATTGAACCTGGATGAAAAATGTTGTACTGTCTACCCTAGATGTCTTTTCAAGTGATCATACTCTTCTAGAATGAGAAAGATATTTCCCATGATCACCCATTAATCTAGGAAAATTTTCACAAATTGATGAAAATTATCAATGCTTGCAGTTGGAAGATTCTTAAACTAATTTTTAACTTTACCTTGCAATGAGAAGGCAAACATTCTGATACAGCCATCATCTTCTTCCACCTCAAATAGATCAAGAAAATCCTCAAGATTTTGAATATGTTTTTCATAAGTGATCTTTTCATTTTCTCCATCAAGCCTAGGCAGATTATTGTTGTAATTAGCAAGGAGGTCATGGAGAATAGGAGGCAAATATAGGGTCTTGTATCTGTCTGGGATTTTTCCAGGTACAGGAGGTAAAGCAATGGTCTCATAGTTAACTATAATTTCAACAATGGTAGAAGATAAAGTAAGAGGTTTGTGTCTCACTAGGCTATCTACAAATATTGGAGTATTTACCATAGCTATAGGTAAAGGTTGAATCCTTTGAGGCTCTTCATCTTGAAACTAATCATTATGAATTTAAGCAATAAATTCTTGACCAGGATTATAATAGGAGAGAATATAATTACAGATAAAACCAACAATGTCTTGAATACAATTTGAACTCGAATACCTAATCTTTTCAGATTGCTTTGTCATGTTTCAGGTTCTTCCTCCAGTGGAGTCTTCAAATTGGAACTGATCTAGAGATTGGAGTCACGAGGTGAATGATCTCATCCTTCTTGTGTCTGATCACTGTCCACCATCAGTAATCAAATCTAGAACTTGAAGTGCACTACTCGAGAAAGTTCCCCAGTACGGTCGCCATTATGTTATCACCCTCTAATTTTCTAGGCTAAGGAGGAAATTGGCAGGGGTAACCACAAAACCGCTTTGAGTCAAGGATCTATCCCTCCAAGACTCAGAGAGGGATATCTCTATCAGATTTAGATTTGTTTGAGTATGAATCTTAGGCTAGTTATGATAGATTGGTATTTAGTTGTTTAAATGGTTTGGTTGGAGAAGGAGAAAAAGGCCACTGGGAAATTGGGTCAAGGAGATATAATCCAATCAAAGCAGGGTCTATAGGGGAGCTTATAGGGAAAGGTAGGCACTGTGATACATCCTTTAAGGTTTGCTAAATGGTCAAGAATAAAATGGATGGAATTAGATCATAATAGGGAATTAAAGAATCCTTGGAATGACCTTCAAGTAGAAAACATTTATATTTCTTTAAACTGGGAACAAGGTATTTTTAAACAAATCCTAAGCTTGACTCTCTTTAAAACAATAAATAAAATAAACACATATGAAAAACAGAGAAAACATAATTATAGTGAGAAAAACTTCGCCAGTGTAATGACACATGAATCCTGTAACTGTAATATTGATCTGATAGACTATGGCTTTGTGAACTGATTACAACAATGAACACTTCTTTTTGGTCGGGTCCAACCCTCAATACTTAAAAAACAAAAGTATTTATACATTTGTTAGAAAAAATAAAGTCATAAATGAGCAGTCTTAATTCCATCTCAATCTAAACTAATTAGATCTAGGATTACAAATATACAGAGATTATGTGGATCTATTCGGATTTCCAGAGTCTGATTTAATGGAGGTTGTTGAAAGTTTGTTTTTAATATCTAGTGTGTTGTTGGCCTCTTGATGATGACTGTGGCCATGTCTAAATAAACCTGGCAATTAAATCTGAGAGTGGTTAATGGTGGGTCAATCTTCAGCTGTCAGTTGTTCTCATTACCTCGGATATCTCGGGTGTAGTTAGCAGACGTGGATGACGATAATGGTGAGTTGATGATTTTCTTGGTGCAAGCTTGCATGATACAGTGGGAGAACAATGTCTATGTGGAAGGATGTGGTTGGTGGTGATTGGGAATGTGTGAGCGTGAGTATTCGAGAGATGAGGTGTAAGGGAGAGTGACATGCATGTAAGGGAGAGATAAGCGTGAAGGTGATGTGGCAAGGGGAAAAGGTGTGTTGGCAAAGTTGCATGATAGGTCAAGGAGTGAATGAGAATATTAGTGGAAGTGACATGGAGCGTTAGTGCAACAGGTGTTGGGGGGTGAGAGGAAAAGTGTTGCATCAGGGGAGGGCAATGAAATAGGCGGGAAAAAGTGAGTGGAGGACAGTTATGAGTGGGAGTGAGTGGTTAGTGGTTAGCTCGGAGGAGGGGGTAG
>SNQJ01S0018196.1:194577-214702 GCA_010110895.2 Picea sitchensis | reverse complement strand
GGTATCCCCTGATAGCTATTGATTTTGGCGTGCCTAGATCAACCATTGAGATGAGTGCACATTTTAACCATAATGCGCCAAAATATCAAATCACTCCCGAACTTAGGATAAAAAAGAAAAGTGGGTTTTTAGCTCCCCTTTCCTTCATGTTTTCACCAAGGGGTCGAAAATACACCAATTTAACTTATTCAAGGGTCATTTTAATTGTGCAAACCCTATCCATTTCCTTTTCCTTCTGTAAATAATAGGTAGAATTCCATGTGATTTACACTATAAACTTACTGAAGGTGAAATCCCAATCATTGTTTGATTCCTATGAAATATAGGGTTACAACAGGAACAATATTACCCCATTGGCAACTATGAGGACCAATACATGAGATGGACCACACTGCGGCAAGAGAGGGGCCAAGAAGTTCCAGAGTTCACCAATACCTTTTGTTATCTCCTCAAATAAATTGATGGAGATTTTACTTTTTGGGTGATAGACTGTGGTCCAAAATTTATTTGAAAATTTTCTTTAGGTATGTTAGAGAGTTTATTTTCTGTAAATAAACTTGGAAACAACTTTTGAATTGGTTTTTTCAAGAAAAAGAAATAATCTCAGGTTTTGGTGGTTTACGCGAGCCTGAAAAGCGCTCATTAACCACTGAAAACCTTCATTCTCGATAGTTAAGGGGGAAACAAAAAGCCCAGTTAACCACCGAAAATATTTCCACGGGAAAAATGAAAAGCCAGTGCTTTCACACGAGCTAGCTCTCAATTGGCATAATCATGAAGACATAACCACCAAAATTCCATGGAGGTGGTAAGGTATGCACGATATTATTGCATCTATCTGAAGATTGATACCCTATTGTCCTTTTTTAACTACATTTGTCATTTCAGAATTAAGACTTGGCAGAGACACAAAAACTCATGTGTGATTCTTGACTAACATAAATGATTAGTCGCATAGCCCCTCACTATCTCCAGTCACAAGGACACAGATCCATTATGACCCCGATTAATCTCTGTTTTGATTCCATTAATTATCAATTTGAATCCGAGAGTCATTGTGACAGTCTTGAACCCGTGATTTCATCAAGAAAATGCATATTCAGAGACCATAATCCCTCTTTTGTGGTGATTTTCGAGTGGAGTTTGAGTTCAATAGATCGTTATCAAGCTAATTGTCATACCAATCAAGCCAAGTTGAGTCATCAGGTAGGTCGAATCCCATACTATTTCAATTTAATTGTACATCTCACCGAAACTCAAATTTTTTGGCTTGTAGTCAGTCAGTCTGTTGTTTAGATTCGGTTAGTGATTGAACTATGCAATCAGAACTTTGAGTCACCCTGTCTAATGTGTTTTACTCTAATTCATACTCCCTGTCACCCTAAATCATAGAGTCTTTGTCCCCCTAGCACGAATATTTTCCTAAGTCATAGGTACAGGTCAGCAATTACTAAATACTGAAAGAAGGGCCAGTTATAAGGGATGAATTGGATGGATTTTGGTACCTTGAGGCTCACCCTGAGGTGGATGAGTTATTCAAGAAAGAAGGAGTTTATACATACTATGAAAAATTGGCAGAGTTCCACCAACAGGTGTCTGAATCCTTTGCTATCTCGTATGATGGAAGAGCAGCAACAGTGGGAAAAGAGGAGTTTGTGGTCGACGAGGCAGCCATAACTGAGTTCACTGGTCTCCCTAGAACAGGGGATTGCTGGTTCAAATCAAATTTGCCTTCAAACATTGAATTTAGATCCTACCTACAGCCTTTGCAGAAGGATCTTATATGGAAGAAAGACATACCAATGTCTTATCTGTAACCTAAGTGGAAATCTCTCTTGAAGGCAATATTTTTCTATATCGCTTGTGAAGGTAGATACAATAGAGTCATGTTTTATCACTTCAAGTTATTGAATCATTTTAGGTCTCCCATCAATTTTCCCTTCTACCTACACAAATCTCTCACCAAAATGGCCAGACAAGTCAAGGCAAAGCCTACCAAGGTGGCCAACAGATTGTCACATCAGGGTTTGATTACACTTATTATTAAAGAGTCATTGAAGAACAAACAAGTAGACTGGAATTACTTCCTATTTTGGAATGAGTTCCAAACCAATTGTCAACAAGATGAAAAGGGGAAGAAGTCCATTGCTAAGAAGTCTCTCACACCTAAGAGCAGCCTAAGAAAGAGGAAGGCTATCTCACCACCAGGAGAGCCGACAAAATCTTCCTCTGCTAAAAGAAAAAGAACCAAAAGAAAGTTACAGTTTGAGGGTGAGCAGACCAAGGACCTTGTTGGAGGAGATAACCCTTTAAACTTACCATACAGTGACTCAGAGCCATAAAATAAGTTAGCAGAGACACAAGGTGATGAACAAGCTGAGAAAGTTGTAGAAGATTGTCCCAACTTTCCCTCACCAACTCCTCCAGAGGAACACAGTCAACCATTAGCAAAAGCTTCTTCAAGCAAACCTAAAGCATCTAATGCACAGAAAATCAATAAACTCCTGAAACAAGTCTGTGAGATGGAAGTCTTAGAAAGAGTTATTAAAAAGGAAAATACAGACTTCACTGAAAGAAATGCAAAACTTTTCAACATAAACCAAAGTCTCAAGGAAAAGAATGATAAAATCAAGGATAGGAACAGGGTGCTGATAAGGGAGAACATGAAGCTGTACATGTAGCTTAGACTTCTGAGGCTGTAATTAAAAGATTCTCAACCTCCAACACAGGAGAAAATAGGTTTGGAAACTCTAGCCAAGTTAGCTACAACAATGGTAGATATACCACAGTCTTCGACACAGCAAGTTGAAATTCGAAAATCTGCACGAAGAAGAGCTGCATCATCCAAAAGACCTTGAACACTCAGCAAAGCATCAAGGTAATCATTTTTGCAAATTTTGAAGTTTTGACAAAGATAGGTTTTCGGTGGTTTAGGAGAACAGGATGAATGTTCATTAACCACCGAAAGCATAGCTTTTGGTATTTAATCTTCCCATAAGTCTTCTATGTTAACCACCGAAACCTATAACTAGACAGAGGAAGCTAAATTTTGCACAGATCGAGGTTTTTCCGATCCAAATAATTTGAAAACACTCATGATGAATTATATATTTAGTTTCAAGATCCATTTTTGGTGCATAAGAATTAGAAAAGGTAGCCACGTTGGTTTTGGCACCTATTTTGGTGGAAACGAATTGGGATTTTTTGCACATCTCAGCAAATTCGAATTGTATCTCTTGGAAGGGTCATCACTCAACCTTGGAAGGATATTCTACATTACACATGTTGTAAAGGCTATAAAGCTAAAAAATTAAGATGAACACAGGGTTTGATTTTGAGTTCTATATTCTATTGTTTTGTATGAAAGACACTTTCTTTAATATATCAACCTGCAAGCTTCTTTCATTTGTTACTGTCAGACCTTCTTTTATCTTTGTCTATGCTTATGAGTGGAATTAGTTCTTTTGTCTCTTTTTAATGATCCTATGGTATCTGTCATCTTACTTTTGATTGTTAAGCAAGAATCACAAGCATCTTTGGCTAGTTTGTTGACCCATCATATATATGGTTTGTGTATGTTTTGGTTAACTAATTAGTTTTCTTATCCATTTGTTATACAAACCTATCTAACAATAGCTCTTGAAGGCCTTGTGTTGCATGAATATAGTTAAGACTGTCTTGAGAATACAATCCAAAGGTTAAGATATTCATCTTGATCCAAACCCGCACCTATTATTGAGAAAATAGTTTCCAAAAAGATTAAGTTACCAGGCATCTCTGACTTATAGCCTAGGAGATTTTCCTGGAGTGATAAAAAATTGATGTTGTTGCCGGGGAGAGGAGATTGAAGCTCATATTCCTTGGGAGATGACATAAATCTAGCTTTGATGATAGACAAAGACTGGACTTCATTTGGGTTGTAATCATCTATCTAGTGACTCCATTGAAATGAAGTGGCTCCAAAAAGAGCTCACACCAGGGCAAACCAAGAAGGCCCACTGACAGCACCAGTTCCTGACCTTGAGAAGATCATCAGTAAGGGAAAGGATTTACAAAGATAGGCTTCCAGATTTGCAAAGATATCAAATCCAGGTATTCAAACTGAAACTTTTTCTTTCATATCTAAAAGGCCTCTAGTTGAATCCCCTGCTGCTGAAACTCATAGTTCTCAGGAAATTGAAATTGTATCTGAAAAATTGAAGGTTGATGAGCCTTCACTTTCCTCTAATGTTACAGACTCTTTTTTTGAGCATGATATTACATCCAACCTTAAATAGGTAATTACAAGGTCCCCTCAGCAAAAAGAAACTTGTTCTTCTTCTTCTTTGAATTCCTCACCCACAAAGCCTATAGAGGGTGTTTTCTACACTCATACTAATTTGCCTATTCTCGAAGATATTTTACATGATCTGTCCTCTAAGGGAGAAGAAATCTTAGCCTTATTGCTTGGTCATTTTTACAAGGCTTCTTATTTTCCACCCATTTCTGAAAATTTTTCTCAAAGTGAAGTAAGACAATCATTTTATTTAAACTTAGCCATCCCATCCCAACCTTCATCTCCTGGAAAATTCTTCTTTTGTATCAACCCCCAAGATTTCCATGGCTGTCCCTTTAACCAAGATGGAACATATTTTAGAAAATAGGTATGATCCACTTGTCTTGCCTAATCCCTTATCTGCCATGCCAACTAGAGATTATCAGAAATATATGCCAAAGTTTACCGAAGCTGGAGATTATACTGTTGAAGAACATATAGAAGCTTTTTATGCTTATGTTGAAAATATTAACATTTCAGAAGAAGATGTGTGGACCAGAGTTTTTGTGCAGAGTTTGGATGGCCAAGCCCGAAATTGGTTCAAAGAGCTACCAGCAAATTCAGTGACAGGTACTGAGCAACTAGATGAGGTGTTCTTAAAACACTGGGGAGAAAGAAGAGATCTACTATATTACATTTCCAAATTCGGAAACTTAAGAAGAGAAGATGGGGATTTGGTCTCAGACTTCATCAAAATATTTAATAGAATGTTTGGCAAGATCCCTGTAGAGATCAAGCCAAGTGATGCATCAGTAAAGATCACATTTTCTGCTACTTTTGACCCAGATTTTTGTCTAATCCTTAGAGAAAGAAGATCAACCACACTTGCTTTAATGCAAGATGTTGCTCTCGAAGTTGAATAAAATATTATGGCATCTCAGAAACTTAAAGGAAAGGTTGAGAGAAAGAAGTTTTTTGTTGAGCCCCCTTCTTCTTCTAATAGTAAAATGGAAAAGATGGCCAATATGTTGGATAACTTGACATGTGAAATGTCAAAAATGAAGATCCAGAATCAACAACCAGCAAGGACAAAAGAGCCAAATGCTTTTGTCCCTAGAAATCCAAATGCTTTCCCTTATAGAAGGAACAATCAACAAGTCCAGATCCTTCAGAGAGACAAGAATGTCACCGATGATCAACGAATCAGACCCCCTTTCCAAAATGTAATGCTAGAAGAAGAACAACAAATATCTCATGATGAAGTTGAAGAAGCAGATGACATAAATTGTTTTGGTGACGAAAATGATTCATCCTTTTTGACACAAGTAGACTATGAAGAAGCCTAGATGGATCAGGAGATTCATGAGGCAAGTACTGAAGAATATGTCTAAGATGATCAGCAAGGTTATAATTTAAGATTAAAAAATGTTTCTCCCAAACCATTGCCCACTGCTCCTATGAAGAAGAAAGAAGTTGTTGCCAAGAAACTTTCTGCTCCTGTAAAGTAGACCCCTATTTCTGCAAAACAACAGCAGAAACAATCTCAGCCCCAATTCAAGGAGCAAGCTATCATCGGAGCTTCTTCTAATGAGGTAAAAACTTCTCACAAATCATCATACTCTTTCAATTTCGAATCAGAAATTCAGAAAGTAAAAATACCTATTCCATTGACCGAGCTTATGAAGAATGACATTTTCAAGTCAGCCATCCTGAAGTCCCTTGAGCCAAAGACCTCTTCATCTACTGATTTCATAAATTTACAAGATGACAAGCCAACAGTAACTATAGGGCCTATGATAGAAGATCGATGTGATTCTTGTCCACCTTTCTATATATCCCTAAATATTCATGATAAGATCCTTCATAACTGCTTGCTTGATTCAAGAGCGTCACATAATCTTATGCCCAAAGCAATGATGGAAGAGCTTGGGCTTGAGGTCACCAAACCATATCATGATCTCTTCTCTTTTGACTCTAGGAAATTTAGATGCCTTGGCCTCATAAAATACCTTGTTATAAACCTTACCCAATTGCCAATGAGAAGCATGGCAATGGATGTGGTGGTTGCTGATATCCCACCCAAGTTCAGACTCCTCTTGGCATGTCCATGGAGAAAAAGGTTAGAGGGTACCTTGCAGATGGATCTTTCGTATGCTACGATCTCATTGTTTGGAGGAGAGCTAAAAATACTTTACAGAGAGAATCAACTCGCCTACATCATTAGTGATGCAAACAATTCTGGAAATCATCCTATTTATGTTGTAGACACAGACTTTGGCTCATGCATTCTTCAAATAGATGATTCTCAATCAGATCCTTTTCATCTTGTGAATCCCACTGAACAACAAACTGATGATAAGGGTGTTCCAATTTGGACCATGTATTTTGATGGGGCCAGTACCAAAGATTCAGCAGGTGCAGGGGTAGTTTTGATTTTTCCTCTGGAAAAGGCTATGCATTTGTCTTTTAAGCTTGATTTCAAAACTACTAACAATATAGCAGAGTATGAGGCTTTGATATTGGTCTTAAACACAGCCAAGGAGATGGGGATTAAAGGATTAAAGTTGTTTGAAGATGCGGATCTCATCATACAGCAAGTAAATAGTACTTTCCAAGCAAAGCATGTCAGAGTGAAAGCCTACAGGGATGAGGTATCGAAAATTAGAGATTCTTTTTCCATTTTTGAGATTTCTTATATAACCAGAGAAATTAATCATCTTGTGGATTCCCTTGTTGTTTCAGCCAACATGTTTAATCCTCCCATGCCTCCCAGGCTCAATTATGAAATCCAAGTCAAATGTAGACCATCTTTACCTGACAATATTAAATACTGGAAAGTTTTTGAAGATGATGATGAACTTAATAGATTTCTCTAGGTGGTAGATGAATTTTCTAATATGCATGTCGACTAGCAAAATCTAAATGTAGAGGAATCCCAGAAGCCTAAGCTAAAACAAAAATTGGGTCAGCATGATATTGTTCAACTACCTAACAATTATATACCTCGGGGTTTGGTACCTCTTGAAAAGCTATTTGATCACAACGATGTCCCCTACAAGCCCAATAAGAAGGAGAAAGAACCTTTTGTTCATGAGCATAACATAGGAAGAAAAAGCCAGCCTAATTTCATAAAACTATCCTCTGAGTTGACTGTTGATCAGAGGTTCGAATATTGCAGCATTTTGAAAGAATTTGCTGATGTTTTCACTTGGAAATATAGTGATCTAAAAAATTATGACCCTGAGATCATTCAACATAAGATCCCACTTGAAAAAGACACCATCCCTTTCAAACAAAATCTTGGACATATCAGTCCTCTTCTTTTGTCTGTAATTGAAAGAGAAATCAAAAAGCTTCTTGATGCTAAGATCATAATCCCTTTAAGATACTCTAAATGGATTGCAAATCTAGTAATAGTGAGAAATAAAAATGGTGAGGTCAGGTTATGTGTGGACTTTATAAACCTAAATAGATGCTCTAAGAAATATAACTATCCCCTACCTAAGATGGAACATCTAGTGCAAAGAATTTTCGGGGCTACCGTTATGTCTTTCCTGGACGGTTTTTCTGGCTATAACTAGATTTCTGTCCATCTTGATGACCAAGAGAAGACTGCTTTTACTACTCCTTGGGGTACCTTCATGTACGCCAAGATGCCATTCGGATTAATGAATGTCGGGGCCACGTTTCAAAGAGCCATGGACATAGCTTTCATGGGTGAGAAGGACAATTTTGTCCTCATCTATCTTGATGACATCACATTTTATTCCAGCAGTCATGAAGAGCATCTAAAGCATTTAAAAAGAGTTTTTCTGAAGTGCAGGCAGTTCAGAATTTCATTGAATCCCAAAAATTCCCATTTTGCTCTCAGGAAAGGCAAGCTCTTAGGCCACATTGTCTCAACAGAAGGCATGAAAATTGATCCAGCTCGGGTGGAAGCAATTCAGAGGTTGTCCTTACCAAGGTTGAAAAAGGATATTCAATTGCTACTCGGTAATATAAATTTTGTTAAAATATTTGTTCCAAATTTTGTCGAGCTAGTAAAACACATAACATGTATGTTGAAAAAGGGGTCTGAGATAAAATGGATAGACAACGCAAGGAATTCATTTCAGGATATCAAATAGGATATCATGGAATCCCCGACTCTGATCAGTCTGGATTACATCAAGAGTTTCTACATTTTTTCCTTCACTTCTTATGACACAGTGGCATCAGTATTGTTACAGAAAGATGATGACATTATGGATCATCCAGTTGCCTTCTTCAGCAAAACACTCAGAGATGTTGAACTAAGGTATGATCCTATTGAAAAACAAGCCTATGCTCTCATAAAATCTCTAAAAGCTTTCAGAATTTATATCCTCCACTCAAAAGTCATTGCAATGTTCCTTCACCCTCTGTGAAAGATGTTTTGACCCAGCCCGATATTGATGGAAAAAGGCTAAATGGATTGCAAAGTTGATTGAGTTCGACATTGAAGTGAAGCCCACCAAATTGGTAAAATGCCAAGGCCTTGCTAAAATTTTAACGGAGGAAAACCATGAGCTGTTGGACATAAAATTCATAGGGGAAAATTCAGTGAATTTGCAGATGAAGGTGGCATCAGAAGGAAAACATAACAATCAACAGGTGGCAGAGCATTTGTCTTCTTGTGAACAGTACTCAGGTATTATACATTTTTTACAAAAGCTATAGGTTCCTTCTGAACTCAACGTGACTCAAGCTCGAGATCTTAAGTTCAGAGCCATCAAATTTTGCATTTACAATAATCTGTTATATTGGAAAGACCCTGTTGGTTTACTACTCAGATGTTTAGACAAAGAAGAGTCAGTGGAAGTTATACATCAGTTTCATTCAAGTGTTGTTTTCAGATTTCTGTGGTGATTAGTTTCGAGATTAATTGCCGGATAATCCACAGTTGGTGTCATTTTTGTCATCGACGTTTCGAATCCGAATCGGGATTCATTCAAGTGTTTGTGGAGGTCATCATTACTAGAAGACCATAGTTTATAAAATTCTAAGTTTTGGGTACTATTGGCCTTTTCTTTTCTCAGACCTGTGTGCCTTCGTCAAATCATGTGATAAATGTCAAAGATTCACAGGAAAACAACAGCTAAAATCTCTGCCCCTAAGACCTATAGTAGTGAATGGCCCTTTTCAGCAGTGGGGTTTAGATTTTATAGGTGAGATAAATCCTTCATCTAGTGGTCAACATAAGTGGATCTTAGTAGCCACATATTATTTTACAAAATGGATAGAGGCAGTTCCCACCAGGAATGCCACTCACCGGGTTGTCATGAAATTTCTTTATGAAAACATCTTGAGCAGATTTAGTTTCCCCAAAAGGATGGTAACAGATAATGCAACATATTTCAAAGTCGATGCATTGGTCGACATGTGTGAATCAATGGGAATCCAGTTGGTACATTCAACTCCCTACTACCCTCAAGGTAATGGCCTGGCCGAATCATCCAATAAGAGCTTAATCAGAATCATTAGAAAGATGTTAGAGGAGAACAAAAAGAATTGGGATTCTAAACTAAAATTTTCTCTGTGGGCAGAAAGAGTAACTATCAAAAATTCCATAGGAACTTCTCCATTCAAATTGGTATATGGGACTGATGCCATTTTTCATGTTCAGTTAATTTTACCAGTGGCTAGATTTTTTCAAGAAGAGAAAACTGAGTCAAATGATATGGTAAGAAGAATGATTGATTTGGTGGAACTGCAGTAGGCTCGTGATCAATTAGTGGACAGATCAGAGGCTCATCAAAAGAGGATCAAAGATACTTTTGACAAAAATGCAAAGGTGGATAATTTTCAGGTTGGTGATTGGGTTCTAAAATGGGACGCTCTCAGACAGGATAAAGGCAAACATAACAAGTTCGATTCCTTATGGACTGGCCCTTTCATGATAACTCAAGTACAACACAACAACACATTCATTCTGCAAAGTCTGGGACATGAAGAAATGTTCGGTGGCCCAGTCAATGGGTGATTTCTGAAACTCTATTTTGTCTAAGGTTGTGAAGCCTTGTCATTGTAATTTTATTTTCAGTCTTTATTTTTACAGAATAACTCCATGCCCAATGGAAACACTAGCAGATAGTTTTAAGTTTTCTTTTTTCATGAAGGTTCTTGAAACCTCACAGGGAGGTGTTCATCCCCAATAGGAGCCAGTGTTATCTCGTCAAATAAATTGATGGAGATTTTTCCTTTTAAGTGATAGACTATGGTCCAAAATTTATTTGAAAATTTTCTTTAGGTTTTTTAGAGGGTCTATTTTCTGTAAATAAACTTGGAAAGAAATTTTGATTTGGTTTTGTCAAGCAAAATAAATAATCTTAGGTTTCGGTGGTTTAGGCGAGCCTAAAAAGTTCTCATTAACCACCGAAAACCTTCATTCTCGGTAGTTAAGGGGGAAAGCAAAAACCCAGTTAACCACCGAAAATATTTCCACAAGAAAAATGAAAAGCCCATGCTTTCGCATGAGCTAGTTGTCAATTGGCGTAATCATGAAGACATAACTGCCGAAAGTCCATGGAGGTGGTAAGGTATGCATGATATTATTGCATCTATCTGAAGATTGATACCTTGTTGTCATTTTTTAACTACATTTGTCATTTCAGAATTAAGGCTCGACAGAGACACAAAAACTCATGTGTGATTCCCGACTAACATAAATGATTAGTCACATAGCCCCTCACTATATCCAGTCATGAGGATACAGATCCATTATGACCCCGATTAATCTCTATTTTGATTCCATTAATTATCAATTCGAATCCGAGAGTCATTTTGATAGTCTTGAGCCCGTGATTTCATCAAGCAAACGCATATTCAGAGACCATAATCCCACTTTTGTGGTGATTTCCAGGTGGAGTTCGAGTTCAGCAGATCGTTATCAAGACAATTGTCATACCAATCAAGCCAAGTCGAGTCATCAGGTAGTTTGAATCCCATATTGTTTCAATTTAATTGTACATCTTACCGAAACTCGAAATTTCCAGCTTCTATTCAGCCAGTTTGTTGTTTAGATTCGGTTAGTGATTGAGCTATGCAATCAGAACTCTGAGTCACCCTATCTCATTTTTTTTACTCTAATTCATACTCCATGTCACCCTAAATCATAGAGTCTTTGTCCCCCTGGCACGAAGATTTTCCTAAGTCACAGGTACAGGTCAACAATTACTAAATGTCGAAAGCAGGGTCAGTTCTAAGGGTTGAATTGGATGGATTTTAGTACCTTGAGGCTCACCTTGAGGTGGTTGATTTCTTCAAGCTAGCAGGAGTCTATGTATACTATGAAAAATTGGTGGAGTTCCACCAACAGGTGTCTGAATCCTTTGTTATCTTGTATGATGGAAGAGCAACAAAGTGGGAAAAGAGGAGTTTGTGGTGGACGAGGTAGCCATAGCTGAGTCCATTAGTCTCCCTAGAACATGGGATTGCTGGTTCAAATCAACTATGCCTTCAAACATTGAATTTAGATCCTACCTACAGCCTTTGCACAAGGATCTTATATGGAAAAAAGACATACAAATGTCTTATCTGGAACCTAAGTGGAAATCTCTCCTGAAGGCAATCTTTGTCTATATCACCTGTGAAGGTAGATACAACAGAGTCATGTTTTATCACTTCAAGTTATTGAATCATTTTACAGGCAGGTCTCCCATCAATTTTCCCTTCTACCTACACAAAGATCTCACCAAAATGGCCAGACAAGTCAAGGCAAATCCTACCAAGGTGGCTAGCAGATTGTCTGATCAGGGTTTGATTACACTTATTATTAAAGACTCATTGAAGAAGAAACAAGTAGACTGGAATTACTTCCTATTTTGGAATGAGTTTCAAACCAATTGTCAACATGATGAAAAGGGGAAGAAGTCCATTTCTAAGAAGTATCTCACACCTAAGAGTATCCTAAGAAAGAGGAAGGTTATCTCACCACCAGGAGAGCCAATAGAATCTTCCTCTACTAAAAGAAAAAGAACCAAAAGAAAGTTACAGTTTGAGGGTGAGCAGACCAAGGACCTTGCCAGAGGAGATAACCCTTTAAACTTACCATACAGTGACTCAAATCCAGAACAGGAGTTATCAGAGACACAAGGTGATGAACAAGCTGAGAAAGGTGCAGAAGATTGTCCCAACTTTCCCTCACCAACTTCTCTAAAGGAACACAGTCAACCATTAGCAAAAGCTTCTTCAAGCAAACCTAAAGCATCTAAGGCACAGAAAATCAATAAACTCTTGAAACAAGTCTATGAGATGGAATTCTTAGAAATCATTATTAAAAAGGAAAATATAGACTTGACTGAAAGAAATGCAGAAATTTTCAACATAAACCAAAGTCTCAAGGAAAAGCATGATAAAATCAAGGATAGGAACAGGGTGTTGATAAGGGAGAACATGAAGTTGTACAACAACTTAGACTTCTGAGGCTGAAATTAAAAGATTCTCAACCTCCAACACAGGAGAAAACAGGTTTGGAAACTCTAGCCGAGTTAGCTACAACAATGGTAGATATACCACAGTTTTCCACACAGCAAGTTGAAGTTCGCAGATCTGCATGAAGAAGAGTTGCATCATCCAAAAGACCTTGAACACTTAGCAAAGCATCAAGGTAATCATTTTTGCAAATTTTGAAGTTTTGACAAAGCTAATTTTTCGGTAGTTTAGGTGAACAGGATGACTATTCATTAACCACTAAAAGCAGAGCTTTCGGTAGTTAATCCACCCAAAAGTCTTCTATGTTAACCACCAAAACCTGTAATTGGACAGAGGAAGCTAAATTTTGCACAGATTGAGGTTTTTCTGATCCAAATCATTTGAAAACACTCATGATGGATAGGTGATGAATTATATATTCAGTTTCAAGATCCATTTTTGGTGCATAAGGATTAGAAAAGGTAGCCAAGTTGGTTTTGGCACCTATTTTGGTGGAAACAAATTGGGATTTTTTGAACATCTCAACAAATTCGAATTGTATCTCTTGGAGGGGTCATCACTCATCCTTGGAAGGATATTCTGCATTGCACAAGGACTCTACAAGATGTGAAGACCATGAAATGTGGGATTGACCTCATTTTTAGGATCATTCCTTATCTTTTGCAAGTTGGTTTTGACTTTCTATTTTAGGCATATCTGATCCATTACTTTAGGATCTAGATATTGTGTTGTAAAGGCTATAAATCTAAAAACTTAAGATGAACATAGTGTTCGATTTTGAGTTCTATATTCTACTGTTTTGTATGAAAGACACTTTATTTAATATATCAGCCTGCAAGCTTCTTTCATTTGTTACTGTCAGACCTTCTTTCATCTTTGTCTATGCTTATGAGTGGAATTAGTTCTTTTGTCTCTATTTAATGATCCTATGGTAACTGTCATCTTACTTTTGATTGTTAAGCAAGAATCACAAGCTTCTTTGGCTAGTTTTTTGACCCATCATATATATGGTTTATGTATGTTTTGGTTAATTATTAGTTTTCTTATCCATTTGTTATACAAACCTATCTGACAATATCTCTTTAAGGCCTTGTGTTGCATGAATATAGTTAAGATTGTCTTGAGAATACAATCTAGAGGTTAAGATATTCATCTTGATCCAAACCCACACCTATTATTGAGAAAATAGTTTCCAAAAAGATTAAGTTACCAGGCATCTCTGACTTACAGCCTAGGAGATTTTCCTGGAGTGATAACACCTTCCATGCCTTGCGCACCGAGCTGGGTATCAAAGACTCTAAGAGACATCTGGTTCTGAAATACCACAGGCCTCTACACAGATACATCCAAACTGAAATGGATTTTATGGACATCTTATCACTCGATTATGCTAATTGATATGTTGTTAAAATCGAGAAGAAATTTAAGCACCAGAAAAAATGAGAGTTAGGGTCTACAAATTTGCAACAACCAAAGTATTAGAAAGATGGGCCTAACAAACAGTCTCCTGAAAACCAATCCAAGCCGTAGGAAAAGAAAGGTCATGGAAAGACAAAGAAGGACACTGGAAAATGGTGTGATTTTCACAAAAACCCCTGCCACAACACTGATGAATGTCGCTCAAAACAGTCATTGGTGGTTGAGATCAAAGATAAGGAGACGAACCCTGATTCAAAATCTGATTTTGAAAATACTGGTAAAATACAGATCATCGACATAGACCCCACTACTATTGTCGCGACAACATTTCATCCAGAAGAACCAATAGATCCTGAAGAGGTGGGGCACCTTTTTTATTCACAGATGTGGGTGAAGGGGACCCCACTACATTTTATTGTTGATAGAGAAATCCATAAGAACCTCATCTTAGCAGAGGTCATCAAATAGTTGGTATTGTCAACAACACCACACCCACAACCATACAACATCGGGTGGCTTCGCCAAGGATGAGATATTCGTGTCAGCCAGCAGTGTCGATTGTCATACAGAATCTAGCCCTTCAAGGATGAGGTATTATGTGATGTTTCCCCATTGGATGTCTATGATGTTTTGTTGGGCCAACCATATATGTGGAAGCGCCATGCTATTTATGAGTCTTGAACCCATAGTGTCATTATTACTCTAGGGGGTCATCTCTACAAAATACGAGAGGTAGTTCCAACTATTTTCCCACCTAAACAGTGTTTCTAGGTATTATCTCATACTACAAAATTTAGCTTCTTCAAAATCTATTCAAAAGGGGAACAAAAAGATACTGCAACCACTACAACCTTGGCCCAAGCACCTTTTATCCAACAAAAGCAGGTCGACAAGATTGCAGCAAAATGCAAAGATTCGTTCTGCACACAGTCATCTTAGATATCTCGACTAGTTGAACAGAGTCAACCCCACCAGCAACAGGTTCGTGACAACCTTCCACAAGCTAAGCAACACAACTTCTCCAACAAGGCAAGCAACTCATCAATATGCAGATTCAAAAAACGATTTACCCTCTCCTTTGGGCACTCAACACAATGGATACCATTTCTTCCTAAGGAGGGAGGATTAATCCAAGTGGATATCGGTGGCCACCCACCTTTTCCAACTAGCTCAAAACTATTTTCTGGAAATTTTGGTAATTTACTATTTTTAGCAGTTTTTTGGGTCTTGGACTTTTGGAGCCATTTTGAGGCCCTAAATGACATTTTTTAGGAAACAGGGAGAAACATGGATGTTCCTCCAATGTTTCTCACACAAAAATTGTAGTCCTTGTATAGATATTTCTAACGAGGTATCGAGCGCCCCAAATGGAGATCGTATGCAAAATTTACACCCTCGGGAAGTTGACATATCAACTACCCCCATCCGGGCCCGCAAACCTTTTGGATTTTCATCTTCTGGGGTTAGGGTTTTGGATTTTCCTTATGGTAAAAATGCCCTTATAGCCTCATTGTAATGATCATCTTCTTGTGAATGAACGTATCCATCACATCTCTTCTCAGAGATAAGTCGCCACCATTCTAGTGAGTCTTTCACTCTATATTTTTAGAGTCTTTGTACATTTCTTTCATTAATAGAAATCATGTATTAATTTATATCTGTGAATCTTGTTACATTTTTGATATATCTCTGTTATATTATTTTCTCTCTTGCAATATCTTTGAATATTTATGTGTTATATCTCCTATCTGATTTCGTGTTGAAAATAATCTGGATCATGTCTGGACTATTCTTCTCAAGCATAGAAGAATAATTTTCCTGATTTCTGAGCCTGGACCATTCACCTAACTGGGCCATTCCTCTAGAACTAAAAAAAGTGCAACCTAGAGAGAATGAGTCTTCCCTAGGGAATGCATGTCCCTACTTGTTGAACCTGGACCATTCCCCTAACTCGGCCATTCCTCTGGAACTAAACAAAGTGCAACCTGGAGAGAATGAGTTTTCCCTAGGGAATGACTATCTGAACCATTTCCTAAGGAAATGAATGTCCTGCACCAACCTCCAACTCATACCATTCTTCGAAACCGCTCACAACTTTCAACTTCAAAAGAATGACTGCCCGACTAGGCATACCATTCTACTTGACCACTACTGAGAGTGATTGTCAAGAAGAAAGATCATCCTATACCATTCCCCCAGACTGGCCACAAGGGGAATCATTGTCTATGGTACATCAGCAATCTATAGAACAATTTTCATTACGAAAATGACCGTCCGATATGGACCATTTTCTGAACTGGAAAATGCTTTTCCATTAGAAATATCAAACCACTTTCCAAACTGGAAAGGAACTGCTCATCCTGGACCATTTTTTGAACTGAAAAATGACTGTCCATAAATCAATAACACATCAGTTCTCCCTCCCAACCCGGGAGTCGTCTCTTCTCCTTTCAATAAGGAAGTCGTCTCCACAAGCTCCAACTTGTTTCTTGAGTACACAAACTTTTTCATCTTGGACATAGGCTTTACCAAAATATCTGCTATCTGCTCATCTGTGGAGATATATTGAAGAACCAATTTTATTTTCTAGACCTCATCACCTGGAGAATGTAATTCTTTATCTCAATGTACTTCGATCTTTCTGGAATACTTCTTTTCTCTGAAGGCTTCATATATCTCTGATCATTACAGTGTATCATGGTTAGATTCAGTTCTTTTGTTTCCTTCTAGCTCATGACATCGTGGCAAGACTCAAAATGGAACATATCCAAGTGGAACTTCTTTTTTTATCATGAGAGTTTGTCATGGATTAGCAATCCATCATCCTGGACTTATGAGTAACTATTCTAATACAATATCTTTGTTATACCATGCTGTTGTTGTACATGAGAGGATTTGCACCAAGTTGTTTCAATCCATACAAGATATTTTTCAATTTGCATACAAGGGTCTCTTTCTGGTATACCTCAAAACCTTGAGGTTTCTCTTCATACGCTTCTTTGTTCAATTACTTTGTTGAGTATAACAACCCTTACATTCATCTGATGTAAACTCCAACCCATGGATAGTGCATGAGATATAATGGCTCAGGTAGAGGTATGTCTGGTTACTAGAACAAACTGTCATCATAGTCTTCTCCCACCATCTGGGATAACCTTTAGTTTTGTATCTCTCAAGGCTTCCATTAATAAGTCTTACATACACTTTTCTTCATCAAAACTTCCATTTCTTCTACTTGATTGTTTCTAGTGAGTTTAGACCAAGCTCGTAGTCTTGTGATTCTTTATATAATGACTGGTTGTTTTGGCTTTTTCCTTTCTTACTTGGAATCTTCATGTTCTTCTTCATGTTTCTTTTTAGCTCTTGGTTCCATGGATTTTTCTATAGATTCCATGCCCCAAAGACTCTGACTTCTTCCTTTCATCATAGGATCGTGGATGTGTATGGACAACCAGGGATACTTTAATTCTTCTTTTCAAAAAATACTTCTTCTAAATTCAAACTTAACACGTGTTGCTTTTCATGGATGCTACCATTGATGGGAACATGGATAGATACTTCATAATCCTCAATGGATCATATTATTTAGGATTATCTCCCTCGTAATCCTTAATTCATGCATGAATGCATGATCTTATTTTGGAAATATATAATCGACTCCCTCCATCTAAGAGAGTCCATGCTTCCGTCTGCATCCTTATTGCCTTCTGCAAAGTGTCACAAGTCTTTTTCTAATTTCCTCTTGATTACTGCCTTATTTTTGTTTTTACTTCTTCCAGGTTTCTTCAAGTTTGATTATGATTTAGGCTTATCTTGCAGTTGTTACTTATGTTAATATCTTCTACATGAATTTTTACCAGGGGTTGTCGATGTGATTCATATTTTCATGTGTATTGCTTGACTTGTAGTCTTCATGATAGTAATCCTTATCTTGTTGTTCTTCCATAGGTATTTTTTCTCTTTGAACCTCTTAAGAAACATATATGAAAGATATGTATAGAAACTATGTAATGATGGTATGTACAAGAATTATGATGAATATTGTTACCTTGTCTTAGAAGAAGAAGTTTGTTTGATCCTGAATGGCCTTCTTTGAGGGTTCCCTTTCTTCGACAACTGATGCTTCATGTGTTTCCTTTCTTTTCTTTAACTTGGGACAATGATTCCTATTGTGAACATATTTTCGACAGTTGAAGCATTGTATTTTTGACATATCTTTCTCTTTATTTGGTTTCTTCCTTGAGCCAAACGTTTTTTTATTCCTGAAATTCTTGAACCTTATTGTGAAGGCTTGATCATTGTATTTCTTTTGGGGCTTCTCTTTTGCACTAATCATTGTTTCTTCTTGTGCACAACAAGTCCAAAGTTCTTCAAATGTGGGATACTATTTCCCTGCGTTCATGCTTGCGGAAAATGCATCCCATGTCTTGGGAAGACCATTGAGTACTATATTTACCAGTTCCTTCTCTGAAATGATTTCTTCAATATCTTGTAGTTGATCTCTTAACTAAGATATTCTCACAAGGTATGATGTTATGCTGTCATCATCATTCATTTTCATGTCACGGAGCTCATTCTTTAGACTCATTACTTGTCCAATGTTCCTGACTGAGAATAGGTTTGTTAGGGCATCATACATATTCTTAGAAGAGTCAAGATGGGAGATGTAGGGTATCAAGTGGTCTTTTATAGAGTCCATTATGATACTCATGGCATTGATGTCATTGTATTTGAACTTCTCCATAACTGCAACGTTTTGAGGTTCCTTCTCTTTTCCTTCTTCAAATTGTGGTTCCACAATCTTTCCTTTCACGATGTACAACACTTTATTATTGGCAAGGATGAGGTCAATCCTTGTCTTCCATGCTCTAAAGTTATAATCCCCTTCTAACTTGTTTTCTGACTTCATAGAGTAAGTCATAACTTCTTTGACTTGATCAACCTTTGACTTTGACCAAAAAATCAAACTTGACGTCTCAGCTTGCTGAGAATGCCATGAGGTGTGCTAGGATAGGGTGCACTGAGCTATCTAGAAATTAGTTCAATCTCTTTACTTAAGGTGCCTCAATAAGAGGGTTAGGGTTTCGTTGCTGCAGCAAAAAATGGTTGCAACTGCAACTGCAAATACGACTAAGAAAATCCTCCCAATCTATCTTCCAGCGGTTAGAATTTCCAAAGATAGTGTGGGTCCATGACCTATTAGAAATTAATGGATGTGCTCGTTTAACCATAGACAATATAACAATATTGTCACCCAACCATGGGTCAAAGCCACCCCCAAGCACCTTAACCTTGATAGAGAATTATTCTGGAAGAAAACCAATAGCCAAACACAACTAATGCATAAATATAACCAAAACTGATCAGAAGGTCCAACCATAACAAATAGAAAGTCTGAGCCTAAACCAGAAATACAAATTGCAGCAGTTGTCAGCTGCAGCTACTCCCTAGACTTGCACACTTGCCCAGTTTATGCAGTGTGCACCTCTTCCCAGCTGAAATTTTGAGTTTTCTCGTACAAAATGATGTATGGCTGCGTGTATTTATATTTATATTTTTTTCCTAATTTTCTTGGGCTGACTTCTCATTTTGGATGTTAAAAACTTAATATTAATTATTTCCTTGAGTAGACTTGTCTTCTAGGGTTAGGTTTACTACTTTAGGGTTTCTTCTTGCTTCCTAGAATATTATATTCTTGTCAGGGTTACATGTGGAGGTAAATACCTCCCGTAGCTACCATAATATCAACAACAACCCCCTTGGAGACCTGCTTGAAATTCCAAGTTTCAGCCTTTCTTTGGGGCATTCAAGAGTGTGACATTTCTCACGTGGAAGCTTGGTCAAACCAAGGATACTTGTAAGGTAGCTAGAGAGGTAGTTGGGGGACCCAGAGGGCCCATAGTGATAATAGTGGGGGCCATTCAATGTAAGGTGCTATAGGTCCACTATATTATTAAATAAGGTCCACTATAGTAGTTAGATATAATAAATGGGTAGTTA
>SNQJ01S0018196.1:143750-172242 GCA_010110895.2 Picea sitchensis | reverse complement strand
CGATAATCTCCCTTTAAGTGTTTAATGGGGTAGGGCATACAATGATCCAATTATGACAACATCTTAACCATGACAAGGAGAAAAAAACTCTCAATGGAGAGTTCATCTGCAAATTGTAGCCTCCAAAACACCTTCACATGAATGTCGTCAAAGTCAAGGAAATAAACATGAGCTTATAACAACAATCCTACTTCAAAACATCTTCACATGATCTCAAAATCAATGAAGAAAGCACACATTTAAACAATCATAGCAACAAATGGTTATATTAGGAATTGAAATGCTTAAATGTTGTTAAATAACAATCTCAAAAACATGACATAAATGATGAAAAATATTATGAGAAGGCTAGAAGAAATATGTTGAAGATGTTGTCATGGTAAATGTGTCAAAGACCAACAAGAACATTTCAAGAAGGTAAGCCAGGAAGCCTAATCACACACTTTTGTGCGAGAAGCTAAAAAAATGGTTCAAAAAGTGCTCCAAACATCACATGTAACAAGATGGACTATCCATTAATCTGTAAGTTATCATGGATAGACAACTGGAGTAATTCGACACAATAGATCTTACAAATTTTTGCAATCTTTTCTTTTTGTAAGTTGATTTCTATTAAAATATTAACATAATGTACATAATGACCACCATGACCAGTACCTAGACCATATATCTTTCAACAATCCATGAGTTTGTTGGCTTTCCCAGTGGGAAACCAAGTCAACTATCAAAAGAAAAATGTAATAAACATATTTTGAAGAAGCATAACTATGACCAAATTCTGAAAAAATTGATCCAAAGAGACTAGAAAAAATAGCATAAGCCAGACAACCTAACATACCCATTGTAAGAAAGAGAAAGACCATATCAATCATCCAAATTGTGAATCTACAGTGGTCCTTGAGAATAGTGCGCCAAGCTAGTTGGAACCTAATCCGAAAGTTGTTAAGATCCGACATGGTGTGCTTGTGACATTGTTTCTTTATAGGGTATGCTGAGAGGTCCTCCCAGTTGGAATCTATCGAGATTATGGGACTAGATACCCCTTCATTTTCCAAATAGTTTTTCAATTTGTTGACTTCTCTTCTTATGTGCAAAGGAACGAGACTAGATACGTTCATAATGGTTGGTTGGAGAATACTTAGGAGGGATTCAAGACACCAGTTTCCAGATACCTTGCTCAAATGAGATCCATGTTGAAGGTGGGTAAGAATGTGAATAGTAAGTTGAGAGTCTCCTTCCACGTTGAGTTTGGAGAACCGATGAGAATGAGATATTCTTAGTCTTTGGAGCAAATCCTAGATTTTCGTTGCATTATTAGTATCGAGGCCGATATACCCTATATACAAATGAAGGATCTTTCCTCCACCATATATGAAATCCCCTCCAAACCCAAGACGTTCTGGATTACCCTTAGATGCCCCATCAAAATTAATCTTGACAAATCTTGCTGGAGGGGGAGACCAAGAGCAGGAGGAAAAGGTGTGAGAGGGACCAAAGAAGGGGGGGGTGGAGGACGAGGCAAGGAAGAGGGAGAAAACCAAAAAAATAGGAGGAAACATTCACTATCATCACATTGGAGAGAATCAACCTCCTAAATACTTGCAAGGATAGTTTTGATGATGTCCTGTTTGATCATGTTCCAAATGAAATGGGGTTGGAGACTTTCATTTTTGAAAATACAACAATTCCTCTATTTCCATATTTCCCACATACAAACCTAGGAAAAAGTGCTATAGCGGGAAACCCCCCCTATGGACTACACTAGGGTTCAACATGTAGGCACATCTGACCGTCTAAAAGTCTCCTACTTTTTATAACTACCCCGACTATACCCCACATTCAAGCATGAAATACAAAGTAAAAGGATCTGGTAACTCTACCTTAAATTCTACGTCCAGTGTCGATCCTTTCCCGTTCGATTGCTCCTCAACTACAAGTCTCCTCCCAAGGCTGGCCTGCATTCACAAAAAGACAAACAAGAAACTATGAACATGCATCTCATATATAAATTAGTAGGTTAGATGTCATAATAAAATGTAAATCAAACATAAAGATTGAACACATCATATGGCGGGATAGAAAAAGTACTCCTTTTATTATAATCACAAAGTTTACTTACAATGAGATCGACGACTGCTCCTCGAACCTGGTCCGGGCTCCTCTTAACCAAGTGCCAACTGCACTTCCACGCATCTTTCTCCTCTCACACTTCTTCTAAGTAAATGGCATGGGCTTATGATTGAAGAAAAAGGGCTAAAATAGGGAATTCTAGCTTAAAACTCACAATATGGCTGCAAATTCTTGGGGCAAGGAGGGGATGTGAAACGAGCAGAGTTTCATTGTTCTTATGCTTCTCTTTTGGAATGAGACCCCAAAACCTCCTTTTATATGACAAAAAGGATGGTTATTTGGTTGGGTAACAGGCTATGGGCAGTGGGACAGTTGGGAAACTACCCAATATCCCGTAACCTCGATGAATTCCTTGCAACTTTTTAATTTTTACAACTTTTGTGGGCATACACGAGCTGTAATGATGCAGCTAGAGTACGTACATAGGCAGTAATGGTGCAGCTAGCATACATACATGGGCAGTAATGTTGCAGGGTGCATACATCTTCAAAAATAATGTTTTTAAGAAGAGCTGCTCAATGAGGGCTTGGCAAAAATAGTAAGTAATATGGCCTAATGCTAGGTATGCATGTATGTTGCAATTTAGGGTTATAACCAAAAGATTCTATCTTTAAGAAAGGATAGAAATTTTAAAACCTAGGGATCGCCAAGAAGAGATCATAAGATGAATGGATTCAACATGTCGATTTGATTTCTTGAAGGAGATGGCACCTTGATCCCATATAGATTGAATGAAATCACAAGAGTTTAAGATGTGTTCAACGGTCTCATCTTCCTTATTGCACATAACAAAGAGGCTCGACCATACAAAACCATGTTAGAGGAGGTGATCCTAGGCAAGTATTTTTCCTTGAGCAACCATCCATAGAAAAGTTTCTACTTTGGGCTAGAGGTTAGTTGTCTAGATCTTGGCCCAAATATCATCACTAGGAAGAGGCATGATGGAAAGCCAAGGAATAAGCTTCTTTTAGGATAAAGCATCCAACAACTTGGTAGCCCCAATGAAGCTTGTCTAGAAGGATGGAGAACATGATCTTTCTGAGTCGGATATCCTCTCGCAAGGCCTCCATGAAGTGACAATTTTGAAGTGGAATGTGATCTAGATTGAGCGACTACAAGCACTAGTCCACGAAGTCTTGATCATGGAGCCAATAGTAATTTAATTTGTTGTCATAAACCGCTTGAATCTCATCTTTGAGAGAGAGGAATATGGGATGATTTTGAATTTTGGGAAATTGTTATCAAGAGTCCTCCCATAATAGAGCTTGTTATCACACAATATATACTTGCCCAAAATCTAAAGGAAAGTAGGCCTAGATTGGAGTAACACAGAGGTGGCCCTATCACTGTCACCCCAACATGGTACCTCTTTCTATTTAGGAGGAGGAGAACCTCAATCCAAGGGAGACGTCCCAAGACCTATTTGGTTGATGAAGGGTAATAAGACCATGTAAAACCCACACCTCTCTCTAGGTCACTTAACGAAGAGAAGTCACCTGGTAAAGTTTAAAGGGGCAAAGAAAAATCAAAGTGAAGGATACCCGCCCTTTACCAATGAAACATCAAATGTTAGAAATAACAATGATTTCAATGATTATGATCGGTGACTTCTAAATAAATTATGTGCTACTAAAATAAGTTATATATGAACAAGGATTTAAAGTATAGTAGCATCAATGTAGCCAAAAATTTCAAGTTATGATGACAAAAAATTATATAAAAAACTTTGCAATTTGATAGTACTTTGCCACTTACAATTTTAAGATTAAAACAAGTCAATAATGGGCTGTCAAAACACTTGTAGTTCAACAATAAATTAATGATGACAAAAACATAACCACTTCAGAAAAGTACTTTAATGAGGCAATTTAGTGAACACCTTTAGCATTTATTGATTGTGGTTTGCCTAGTACAAATTCTGGGTATTTTATCAATCAACAAATGAGTTTAAGAGGCTGTCAAAAGTGACTATAACATCAACAAATCAGAAGTAATGACAACAAATAATAAACCTTCAAAAATGTACATTAGAAAGGAAATTAAATGCACACTTTAGTTCTGATAGATTGTACCTTTCCTCATACAAATTATGGGTTGATTTAAATGATCAAGTGAGCTTGAACAAGCTGCTAGATGATGGTTGTAGTAGTGATTATGACAACAAAAAATAAGCAGTTAGTAGTTCTAAACTAGGTTAGGGTTAGTGGTGGTTTTGGTTAGTGAAGGCATGAGAGCTTAAATTTTGAGTGTTTGTTTGATTAATCAACCAAAGAGAAGAGATACTAGTGCCTTTAAGGGGTTGTGGAGTCAAGAGTTCAACAACATTTACTTGGAGAAACAATGATGATTATACTTGTCTAAGTAAAAGGGAGGATTTTTAAAGGAGTAGCACCTTAAGTTCTCTAGGATCCAAACTTTAGGGAGGTGAGATAACTAGAGAGGAGGTACTTCTAGGCCCTAGAGCCTTCCTCCTCCTTAGACTATTGAAATGTATTTAATACAACAACAACTAGGAAATGGATTCCAAAGTGCTACCACTTTAGAGTTTTAGAAGCATGTATGGGTTAAACCACTTTAGTAAAGTCTAGTAAATGAAGAGCAAAAAAAGTAGCACCTTAAGTCCTTTTCTCATAGGGTTTTTCAAGCAAGCAATTTCATAATATTTAACATGAATAAGAAAATATACCATAACCATTCAAAATGAAATAAAAATTGCATATTTACTTACTTCACCAAGAATAATCAAGCAATAAAACCCTAGATTGGCAAGTAACTTCACCGAAAAAATGATCTAAGTTGCAAAATTTAGCCTCCAAATCAAGTGTGCCTCACAATTTTAGCCAATAAACCCAAGAAAGGGCACCAAATTTTGTCCTCCCTCTCTTGGGAGAGTTATGATGAAAATGAATGTCACTTTCTGTTTATTTATACAAAATTTACCCTGAAATTAATTTTAGTTCAAAATTACAGGGCCGACCTAGCCAGTTTCTTGCAAAAATTAAATTTTGGACAAAATAAAATCAATTTGTATCTAAAGGCCCTCTTAAGGGTGACGCCATGCCCTTATAGGGTGATGTTGGACCTCTATGATGAAACATTGGGAAAAGGAGGTGAAATGTTGGGCCTCCAAAGACCAAAATCCTTGCCCACATGTGTCAATAACCTCAGGAATGCCTCCAAGGTGACAAACCTAGCAAGTAGATGATTTCCAAGGCCTCCAAAGGCCAATGTTCAGGAAGGAAGGGAACAATCCCCTAGTTCTAGGTCTTCCATAGTGCCTTCAAAGGCAATGTCCTTCTTTTTCCTGGTGAAAGTATTCAATCCCTGTCATGACCCTTGGCTGGGTTCTCAACATCCATCGATGGGCTTTGAGCCCTATGAAGGTATAAGATAATCATTCCCTCATGTGCACCTATCCACCAGGAAAGGTCCTGCAAAGACAACAAGTACGCCCTATAGGGGTCCTGTAATTCACATCCAATAATTAAATCACCCGAACATGTGCATCAAACCCCCCTTAACCCCAAACAATCACTCAAAGACATTATGCAATTTGATAAGTTTAGGTTTAGAGAGGATATTAAGGTGTCCTATTGGGCTAATCCCCCTTAAGTCTGGGGTGTTTCCCAGGTGGAGTCTGGTCCAATTCATGAAAGTGTATGAGGTGGCATGTGGTAAATATTTGGGCATGGGGTGCATGTGATAACAAGGAAATATAGAGTCTTACCTATGGCCCGTGGGTTCCTTTGTGGAGAAAGAGTTGCACCTTGTCATGGATGCAATTGTTTCCTAGACCATTCATTTCCATTTATTCTTATCTTTATTTATTTTTATATTTTCTCTTGTGCTACAAGGGAATAGTTGAGGGCCAATGTCTTGGCTTGGTGACCAGAGGTGACAGTGTCATCCACAAATCAGTTCATGGAAATGAGAAAGCTGGCTCATGATGAGACCCCCTTTATATTGGATACACAACCAAGAACCATTACCTTGTCTTGGTGACTAGATAGGTGGTACTGTCATACTACTACATGTCCATAGTCATAATAGGTCGACTCGTGATGAGACCTTTTATCCATCAACTAATACCTTGAGTGTTCATGTTATATTGTGGGTCCCTTTTTCATACTGAGAATATTTTCACTGATTTCTTGAGGATCCCTGGGTGAAGCATCTCGAAGGTTTCAAAATTGGCTTTTAACTCTTGCTAGCTACTTTTTACCCTCTAGGCCTTTATCCCCTTCTTCCCACGAGGTAAGGTACAACCCTTCCAAGTGTAGCCAATCCCAATGCCCAAAATATGGGGAGATGGAAGGAATAAAGATGGAAATTCATAAGTATGGAGGGAACAGATGATGACTCTTCAAAAATCCACCCATTGGCAACCCATCCTAAAGGGAAATCAACTTACTAGGGCATTGTGTCACCCTCCTAGGTTTAAACAAGGAAAATAATATATTTTCCAGGAAAACATCATGAAATGAATAAGGATTCAATACAACATGTTCAAGTGCTTCAAATATCTGAGTGATACATACAATGATACCCAGACTTATTACCTCATGGAGCAAGACCCACTACCACTTCAAGACCAAGCTAGTGTGATGGACATTGTTGTTGGCGATATGTGGACTATACTTGAAGAAAAGAGGGGCCCTATGGGGCTATTCTTAGGTCATCCGACTCTCAAAAATCCATGTATGGAACCTGTGGGCCTTGAGACACAATCTCCTTAGGAATCCCTAAGCTAGGAGATAACAAAGCCAATTGACCATCTCTGATTTCCCAAAAGTCGTGATCCTATATTAAATATTTGTCTTACCATGCAACATTCCAGATAATATACCCTACTTGATTCATTTCCATCATGATGAGGTTCCCAGGAGGAATACTGGGAGAATATTTGTTCTTCCAAATATTAGACCAAAGCTCATATTTTTTTCGAAGCCATCTCCACCAAGTTTTTGCACCAATTTTTTTTTCTAGATTTTCGGGGTCTCTCAAGCGTAGACCCCCTTTAAGATTGGGGAAGAAGAGAGTATTCCAAGTGACCAACACCCATTTATTTGTTGAGTTGGATCCCTACCAAAGAAAATTGCACTAGAATAATTTGATGGCTTTTAGGATTCTTTTGGGAGCCACCAAAGCTGAGAAGAGGTAAAGTGGGATGGCTTGGAGGAAACATTTGAGGAGAATGAGATTCTCAACAGTGTTAAGGGAGAAAAAAATCCAATAGTGGAGATTGTTTCTGAGGAAAGAGAGAAGATATTCCAAGGAACAATTACGAGCAATAGTCTCCAAGAGAGGGGCACCCACATATTTGGACGGAAGGGAGCTCCAAGAGAATCCTAAGATGTGGGAAACATGAAATTTAACAGGAAGCAAAGTGTTGAAAAAAATGATCTGGGATTTAATATGATTGATAGAGGTGCCAAAGGCATCCATAAAGTAATCAAGAATTATTTTGAAGGATTTGGATTCATTGACAGAGGGGACTCCCCTTAACATAGTGTTTTCTACAAATTGATTGTGGGACAGAGGAGAGGAGGAATTGTGGAGCAAGAGACACTGAAGACGATGGGAAAGGAAAATATCCTTGATGTTTCTACCCAACCCTTCAACCATAAGAATAAAAAGAAAAGGAGAAAGGGGGTCTCCTTGGAGGATGTCGCGGCAGGGACGTGTTATCCCCCATTCCTAGGGATAACTAAGGAGATGGTGTCTTGAGGCCCTTAGGTTGCAGACATCAAGTACAGAGAGACAACCCAACATGAAGAGCCCTCCGTTCACCTCACATCACCGTCTGATTGATGGAAGCATCATCCACCACACTTAGCTTGGATCACAGAGGATAGCAGGTCTTGCTCCATGATTTAACAAGTCAGGTATTTTGGTAAGTGTCATTCTAATAATTCAGGCATTTGAACATGTTCCAAAGATCCCTTTCTTGATTTTGAAAACATTTTCTTGGAAATTATGTTTTTTTCCATATTTCACCTTGGTGAGTTTCATGGTTTCCTAGTAAGTGGCCACCCTTAGGGAAAGGGTTACTACTAGGGGGTCTCCTTGAAGGGTCATTGTACCATTCTAGTCCATACTTTCCACCTTTTATCACTTCTTCCTTTCCATATCCCAACCTTTTAGGTTTTCAGGATTATTGACCCAAGAAGGGCATGTACCTCATTTCATGGGAAGAAGGGGGCATTAGGCTCGGAGGTTCTTTAGAAAAAACATCATGCAATAGAAGCTTTCCCTGGGATCCTGAGAGAAATGAAAAACTTCTCACAAAAGAATAAGGGACCCATGAATTACATAACTAAATAAACAACCATGCCAACCAAGGTAGAGCGTTTATGGGCTATTGATGCAGGAGCATCGTAGAAATCCAAAAGCATGCGCCTAGTCAAAGGAATAGCTAAGCGTGCAGATGCAAAAAAGACACTTTTTTTTATGAAATCGTTTTGAATTTTGAAATCTGAAGCATTAATGTAATAGCTAGGAGAAGCGTACTTACATTTATGTCTTGGAGATATGAATAGATCTGGAGAAATTATTCTCATCTTCCAGTTGTAATAGGCATTTAAGTCTGTTAATGTAAAGTAGGTAGATATGAATGTTATATTAGACAGTTTAGAAGCGTAGGAGGGAAAACGGATATAGACACCCTCACCCTTGTATCATTAGAACAAGAACATTGTGATTTTAGAGAATTCATAATCTAGAGAGCCGTAGAAGAGAATTGTAGAGAAGAACCCATGTACAGGAGCACTTGAGTTAATATATAAATCTTTGACTCAATTTTCATGGTGTTATGATGCTTACTATTTACATTAGTTAAATGGTATGTTTATAGTTTATTTATTTCTCTGTTATGCATTTATTTCAATGTTGTATTGTGTGTGTGAGTTCATGTTGAATGTATGAATTCTGAGAGAGGATAAGGATGAGTTTCAATTTTTTCTCTCCCTGAGAATTCTTGCAAGGAGTGCAGTGAACGTCTGTAAGGGATGCATTGATGAGGGTCTAAGTTTTATCTCAGAAAGCTAAGGAGAGATACTGTTGCTCTCATACCAGCTAAGTGCAGGCGAAGCATAGAGCCGTGCAAGGTGTGTGCAGGCCAATTGAAGCCTTGGATTTTTCAAATCTAGTAGGAAGAGTGAGAGACTATTGTTGCAAAGAGTGCATAGGGTCAAAGACTCAAATAACCAAAGGTTATTTGAAGGTTTGCCGCAAGGAGTGTGAGAAGGGGTTCTTTTGGAAGCTAGAGTTTGCAAGTGAAATATCAGGAAGGATAACACCTTTGAATTTCTCAAATGGAGACGGAGATCAAAATCGTCTCATAGAAGTTAATTTCAGGAGGGAGAACAATGAGTTGTTTGGGTAGAAGTCATCGAGGAGTGCATCTGGTGGTCATAATTCTCCGTGGAGAACTCGTCAAATCACGAGGACCATAGGATCCAGAGTAGTTGTAAGGTGGTTAGGAGTCGGATGAATCCACCACCCTGACACCAAGAGTCAATGTGAATTGTTGATCGTGGTCAGTTTGAGCTGACAGATCATTTCGGGGATTCGGGGTTCATAAGTTTGGAGTGCGGGCCAAAATCCTTGGTCACTCAAATTCCCAAATTGTGAAAAGGATTATCAGGTGTGGAATCTTGGCATTTGGGGCTTTGACATTTTGGCAATTCCGAAGACAAGGAGCCGGGGCCTTTGCATAGAAAACCCTGAAGTCATGAAACACGACATGTCCTTGGGGTGGAATTTTGGCATTCCAGAATTTTGAGGTCTGGGAAGTAGAGGCGACAAGTGATTTTGGAATCGAGAGTTTCAAACTCTCAGTTCACGAAATCTCGAAACGATCGGAGTCATTAGGCCTATTTCCAAGTTCGGGGAATGGAGTGACCAGTGGTTGGGTCGTTGCATTTCAAACTCTCAGTTACCGAAATCCCAATACAGCCAGGACCATTGGATCGAGAGAGTCTCATAGCCATTGATCTCGCCAAAGGCGAAATTTCGGAGTTCGGGGAATTGTAAGGTGAGAGGAACGACTGTTGGCTGTTCTCTCTAGTTTCAAAAAGATGAAACTAGTGGGTAACAGGTGGAGTATGCTTGATGTGTTGGAGGAGTCAACCGTTGTTTACATTTCGATTTTCGGTGATTGCAAAGTGTTGTAGCATTGCGTCGAGAACCTCCAACACGCGAAGCCCGAAATCCTTCATGGCTTAAACAAGGGTTTCGCATTTCGGCATTTGCCAAGAGCTGTGGAAATACATCGGGACTATACTTCAGGACTCTCCAAATCTTGAAACCCGAAGTTCTTTGTGGCTTAAGTAAAGGGTTTAATTAACCCTTGGCGTTGTTTTAGTGAACATCCTGCACGGATCTCGGCCCGAGGGCAAGGGGTCTGCGCCAGTTGTGGTATCAGAGCCTGATTTTGTCTATATATTTCAGGCAAAGGGAGCTAGAGGAAAAGGAGTAGTCTGATACGCACCAATTGTGGTATCAGAGCCTAGAACAAGTTCTTTGCTTTCTGTAGCAGAGAGAAAAGATGAAATTTTACAGCTATGCCACCGAGAAGAAGAGATAGGCCAATGCCTGATCTAGCAGTGGAAAGAGAAATGCACGAATTGTGTGCCAGGCTTGATGTTATGGAGACATCACAAAGGCACACAGTCAATGCTAGGGATATCAGCGAGGCTGAAAGTGAAAATGAAGCTGGAAACAAAGGAGAAGAAGTTGTAGTCGAAGATGTTGCAGATGAACGCCTATTCATGGTTGTTGCACAGATAGGTGCTAGGGAAAAAATGGACATTCCAGTGTACGAAGGCAACTTGGATGTTGAATAAATTCTAGACTGGATTAGAGCTCTACACAAATACTTCGACTATGAGGATGTCAAGGAAGATAAGAAAGTCAAACATGCTGTTACTAGACTTAAAGGGCATGCAACACTGTGGTGGGATGAACTACAGGCTGACAAACACTGCAAGGGAAAGAAGAAAATCAAAAGCTGGGATAGAATGGTTGCAAATATGAAAGCCAAATTTATACCCATGGACTATCAAACCACTCTGTTTCAAAGGATGCAGAATTTGAGATAGAAGTTGATGTCAGTGAAAGAATACACTGAAGAATTCTACATGATAAACATTAGAGCAGGTCATCGAGAAAGCGATGATGAAAAAGTTTCCAGGTACATGAATGGTCTGCGATATGACATTCAAGATGAGATGAGCATGCTGACCATTTGAAATGTGGAAGATGCTTATCAGATAGCTTTGAAAGCTGAAGAGAAGTTGAGCTGAAAGAAAGGTCAAAGAGGCCGAGGTAGAAGTCAAGCTAGAGGCAAAACAATTGCCCAAGACAGAACTCAGAAACCTAAAGAAGAGTGAAAGAAACCTCAACCTCAACCTGAGAGAGGAGGAAGCTCACAGGGAAGGAAATATGCTGATAGGAACACTTTTCCTCGAGCCAGAGGAAGAGGAGGTGAAGTGAAATGCTTTGTCTGTGGAAAAATCGGACATAAATCCTATGAGTGTCCAGATAAGAATAAATATGGTGGTGAAAATCACATTGTCGAAGCTCAAGGACGGAATGTTGAGGCAGAAGACACTGAGGGAGGAAGATCCTTAATGATGAGAAAAGTTCTCTTAAATCCAGATAAGGAGGCAGAGAACCCAGACCAAAGAAACAATCTATTTCAGACTGCTTGCAAAACTAAGGATAGGGTATCCAAGGTCATAGTGGATAGTGGGAGCACAGATAATCTCGTATCTAAAGAGATTGTAGAAAAGATGGAGCTAGAGACTGTTGCACATCCAAGCCCATACAATGTTTTGTGGCTACAAAAAGGACATCAGGTAAATGTCACTAAACAATGTTTAGTTGAATTTAAAATAGGAGGATATAAAGATGAAATATTATTTGATGTCATTCCCATGGATGTTTTTCATCTATTGCTGGGTAGACCTTGGCAATATGACAAAAATGTTGTTCATGATGGGAGAAAGAACACGTACACCCTGGAGAAAAATGGTAGGACGCACATGTTGTTGTCGATTAAGAACCAAGAGGTGAAAATAGAAATGAGAAACATTGTACTTCTCATGAGTTGAAATGAACTTCTTGATGAGGTTAAGAAGAAGGAAGACACACAATTTATTGTGGTTAGGAAGCCCAAAATTGTTTTGACCAGTACGAGGATAGATGATTTACCAGAAGAAATCCAGGAGTTGCTGGGAGAGTTTTCTGATATAGTAGTGGACGAACTACCTTGTTCATTGCCACCTATCAGGAGTATAAGCCATCATATTGATCTTATACCTGGATCCAGTTTACCGAACAAAGCAATGTATAGGTTGACACCGCAGGAAAATGAATAAGTTAAGAGGCAGGTCCAGAACTTTATGGACAAAGGATTGATTCGAGAAAGCTTGAGTCCATGCATTGTTCCGACAGTGCTCAACCCAAAGAAAGACGGAGGCTGGAGAATGTGTACAGACTCAAGAACAATCAATAAGATTACCATCAGATATAGATTTCCATTGCCAAGGATGGACAACTTGATGGATTGCTTGAGTGGAGCAAAGTTTTTTTCAAAGATTGATTTGAAAAGCGGGTATCATCAAATTTGAATGAGAGAAGGTGATGAATGGAAGCCAACATTCAAGATGAATGAGGGGTTGTATGAATGGATTTTCATGCCATTTGGCTTAACGAATGTGCCCAGTACTTTCATGAGGTTAATGAACGAAGTCCTGAAGGATTTCATAGGGAAATTCGTCATTGTATATCTTGACAATATATTGATTTTCAGCAAGACAGAAGAAGAACACTTAAAGCATCTAGTTGCAGTAATGAGGAGATTACAACAGGAGAAATTGCTGATTGATATGAAGAAATCGTCATTTATGAGGACATAACTCATCTATTTTGGTTTTGTTACCTCTGCAAATGAATTAAAAATGGATCCAGAAAAGATAAAGGCGATTAAGAATTGGCCATCGCCGAAGAGCATGTTTGAAGTTCGAAGCTTCCATGTTTTGGCTAGCTTCTACCGGAAATTCATCTGAAACTTCAGCGGAATTAGCGCATCGATGATGGATACGGTGAAGAAAAGACATAAATATTTTCACTAGACGGAGGAAGCAGAGAAGAGTTTCAATCTGCTGAAGAAGAAGATCATTGAGCAACCAATTCTAGTTTTGCCAGATTTCAGCAAGACATTCCAAGTCAGGTGTGACGCGAGTGGATTTGCAATTGGAACAGTCTTGAGCCAAGACAACAGGCTGGTCACATATTTCAGTGAAAAATTGAATGAAGCGAAGATTAAGTACTCCACATATGACAAGGAATTCTATGCAATCATACAAGCACTGAAGAAATGGAGACACTATTTGGTTCCCAAGGAGTTTGTTTTGTACAGCGATAATCATGCTTTATAATTCATGACTCGATAGGAGAAGTTGAACCAAAAGCATGCTAAATGGGTTGAATTCATGCAAAATTTTACTGTTGTGACTAAGCATATTTCTGTAACTGCTAAGAAAGTTATTGATGCTTTGAGCAGGAAATGTTTGCTTATGAAGGAATTCAGAGTCAAGACTTTGGGTTTTGATAACCTCAAAGAATTGTATAGGGATGATTCAGATTTTAAAGAGGCATATGAGACATCTGAGAATCCAATTCTCAGGGATAGAAGCCAATGGACTGAATACATGATCCATGATGGATTATTGTTCATGGGAAATCAACTATGTATTCCAAAATGCTCCATGAAGGAGAATTTGCTGAAGGAAAAACACAGTGGAGGATTGGTCGGACACTTCGGTCATGAAAAGACATTCTCAAAGTTGAATAGCTCATATTATTGGCCAGGGATGAGAACAGAGGTTAAGAAATTCATGGATAGATGTTGAATTTGTCAGCACATGAAAGGAAAAAGGTAGAATGCAGGATTATACCAGCCATTACCCATACCTGAAAGGTCGTGGGATGTAGTGAGCATGGAATTCATATTGGGACTGCCAAGGACACAGAGAGGATGTGATTCAAGCTTTGTGGTAGTCGAAATTTTTTAAAAAATGTACATTTCATACCATGCCAGAAAACCAGTGACACAACTCATATTGCGGACCTGTTTTTCAAGGAAGTCGTCAGACTTCACGGCTTGCCAAGGAGTATTGTGTCTGATCGAGATACCAAGTTCGTAGGGCATTTCTGGAGGACCTTATGGAAGAAGTTGGGGACAAGTTTTATTTTAGCTCAACATATCATCCTCAGACGGATGGATAGATAGAGGTCGTAAATAGGAGCTTGGGATATTTGTTAAGAAGCTTAGTGACTTAACACCATAGTCAATGGGATCACATTCTTCCATAGGTGGAATTCACTTACAATGATTCACTCAATAGAAGAACAGGGAAGAGCCCATTCCAGATTGTATATGGAATGCATCCAAGGGGAGTTTTTGAATTGAAAGATTCATAACAAAATGAATTTAGGAGTGCTAGTGCAGAGGACTTTGCAGAAGGAATGAAGGAGCTTCACAGTCGAATTAAGGAGCGATTACAAAATTCAAGTCAAGAATACAAGTGGAGAGCAGATCAACACAGGTGAGAACTTTAGTTTAAAGTTGGTGATCTGATTCTTACGCATCTGAGGAAGGAGAGGTTCCCAAGGGGAGCGTATAATAAGTTGAAGATGAAAAAGATTGGACCGTGCAAGGTCATAAGGAAATTTGGGGCAAACACATATGAGAATTGAATTACCCGATGGGGTCAGAATCTCACCGATATTCAATGTTGCGGATTTGTACCCTTACAGAGATGAAGAAGCAGGATAAGAGGAGGAACCAAAAGAGGTTCAATGGACAAAACAAATGCCTGTAGATGAGAAGCCACAGATGGAAGGCATAATTGACAAGAGGATTAGTATAAATACCAGGAGAAAGGAGTATTTTGAATACTTGGTCAAGTGGAAGGGACATCCAGTTGAATATGCCAGTTGGGAGGATGAAGCAACAATTCAAAAGCATGGACAGACTGTGCAAGAGCTCATGAATAGGCGTTCATGAAAATTTTCAAGCAAGGGAGTATGATGCAGGAGCATCGTAGAAATCCAAAAGCAGGCACCTAGTCAAAGGAACAACTGAGCATGCAGATGCAAAAAGGACACGTTTTTTTTATGAAACCGTTTTGAATTTTGAAATCTGAAGCATTAATATAATAGCTAGGAGAAGTGCACTTACATTTATTTCTTGGAGATATGAATAGATCTTGAGAAATTATTCTCATCTGCCGATTGTAATAGGCATTTAAGTCTGTTAATGTAAAGTAGGTAGATATGAATGTTAGATTAGACAGTTTAGAAGTGTAGGAGGGAAAATAGATATAGACACCCTCACCCTTGTATCATTAGAACAGGAACATTGTGATTTTAGAGAATTCATAAGCTATAGAGCCGTAGCAGAGAACTGTAGAGAAGAACCCATGTACAGGAGAACTTGAGTTAATATATAAAGATTTGACTCAATTTTCATGGTGTTATGATGCTTATTGTTTACATTAGTTAAATGGTATGTTTACAGTTGCTTTGTTTCTCTGTTATGCATTTATTTCAATGATGTATTGTGTGTGTGATTTCATGTTGAATGTATGAATTCTGAGAGAGGATAAGGATGAGTTTCAATTGTTTCTCTCCCTGATAATTCTTGCAAGGAGTGCAGTGAACATCCACAAGGGATGCGTTGACGAGGGTCTGAGTTTTATTTGAGAAAGCTCAGGAGAGATACCGTTGTTCTCATACCAGCTAAGTGCAGGTGAAGCACAGAGCCATGCAAGGTGTGCACAAGCCAATTGAAGCCTTGGATTTTTCAAATCCAGTGGGAAGAGTGAGGGACTACTGTTTCAAAGAGTGCACAGGGTTGAAGACTCAAATAACCAAAGGTTATTTGAAGGTTTTCCATAAGGAGTGCGAGAAGTGGTCCTTTTGGAAGATGGATTTTGCAAGTGAAAGATCAGGAAGGATAACACCTTTGAAGTGCTCAAAGGGAGATGGAGATCAAAATCGTCTCATTGAAGTTAAGTTCAGGAGGGAGAACATTGAGTTGTTTGGGTAGAATTCATCGAGGAGTGCATATGGTGGTCAGAATTCTCCGTGGAGAACTCACGAAATCACGAGGACCGTAGGATCCAGAGGAGCTGTAAGGTGGTTAGGAGTCGGATGAATCCACCACCCTGACACCAAGAGTCAATGTGAACTGTTGATCGTGGTTAGTTTGAGCCGACAGATCATTTTGGGGATTCGGGGTTCATAAGTTTGGAGTGCGGGCCAAAATCCTTGGTCACTCAAATTCCCAAATCGTGAAAAGGATTATCAAGTGTGGAATCTTGGCATTTGGGGGTTCAACATTTTGGCAATTCCGAAGACAAGGAGCCCGGGCCCTTTGCATAGAAATCCCCAAAGTCGTGAAACGCAATGTGTCCTTTAGGTGGAATTTCGGCATTCCGACATTTTGAGGTCCAGGAAGTAGAGGCGACAAGTGATTTTGGAATCGAGAGTTTCAAACTCCCGGTTCACGAAGTCCCGAAAAGATCGGAGCCGTTAGGCCTATTTCAGAGTTCGGGGAATGGAGTGACCAGTGGTTGGGTCACTGCATTTTGAACTCTGGATTACCGAAATCCCGATACAGCCAGGACCATTGGATCGAGGGAGGCTCATAGCCATCGATCTTGCCAAAGGTGAAATTTCAGAGTTCATGGAATTGTAAGGTGAGAGGAACGACTGTTGGTTGTTCTCTCTAGTTCCAAAAAGCCGAAACTAGTGGATAATAGGTGGTGTATGCTCGACGCGTTGGAGGAGTCAACTGTTGTTGACATTTCTGTTTTCAGTGATTGCAAAGAGTTGTGGCATTGCGTCGAGAACCTCCAACTCATGAAACCTGAAATCCTTCGCGGCTTAAACAAGGGTTTCTCATTTCGGCATTTGCCAAGAACTATGGAAATACATTGGGACTATACTTCGGGACTCTCCAAATCCTGAAACCCGAAGTCCTTTGTGGGTTAAACAAAGGGTTTAATTAACCCTTGGCTTGGTTTTAGTGAATATCTTGTGCAGCTCTCGGCCCGAGGGCAGGGGGTCTGCGCCAGCTATGCATTTCTTTTTTAGTACCCCTTATTGACTTAAACTTGGGGAAGCATGGATGCAAAGGTACTAAAAAGGTAGAGTGTATGTAGGATATGTATTTTCTTTTCAGTTCCCCTTATTTTATTAAACTTGGGAACACCTACAAATTAAATGGATAAAATAATAAAGAGCTTGGCAAAAATATGCTTCAAAAAATAAAAGTGGAAAAAGGACATGGCTAGCCCTCAACAAAGGCACCCATAAATGAGACAATACGAGCCCTTGTATGTCATGAAACCCATTACCTAGAATTATAGCCACATCCACTTCACATTCACTACATGAACTAGAGAGGGTTGTCCTTGGAAACATCCCATACTTGAGGATTGGTTCACCCAATAGGGCATTATGACATGCCTCCCATATATAAATTTCTAAAATTGTGTAAGGTATTTGAGCATTGGATTAGTTTTATAGGTAGGATTTGATGCACATATTTTGGTGATTATTTTATTAGATATGGATTAATTGGCATTATATTGTGACTTTTGGACCTTTGAAGGGTATACTCGCTTGTCTTTGCAGGTCCTTGACAGGTGAAATCTTAATCGTGGAGGCACAAGGTCACTTGGACTTTCACTTGGGGTAGGAAGCCCATAGGTTGGATGATGTATCCCCTCTCCTTTGGATAAATTGGAGCTGGGTCATTTTCTTTGGAGGCACTTGATTATTCATTGGAGGTGACCTGTTATCCCTCTTAGCCCCAATGTTTGCCTTTGGAGGCCTTATCTCTCTCTTCGGGGGCATGGTGTCACACTTGGAGCGTTAGGGCTTGATGGTGATGGATGATTTGATGATGATTTGGCATGATTAGATGGAGGAGGACCCTTGAAACTTAGATAATGTACCTTTGGAGGCCCAACGTCTTCCTCAACTAGCTCAACGTCTTTCTTACTATGCCAAAATGTCACCCCTAGAGGACATGACGACATCTTTTAGGGCTTATTTATTTTATAAAATCAAATCATAATTTGTAAAGGGAAAAATTAGGAGGTGAGTCTCCCTAATTTTTGTTTTATCCTAAGTTTAGTTGCAATATTACTGATACAATATGTTACGTAGAACAAAAAATATCTTGCAAGCAATGACTAAATAATAATGATATATCTAGAAAAGTTTCAGAAGAACACCAAAATAGCACCAAAATAATCATCGAGAAGAGTAACTTTATAATGATAGCAATGTTCACTTTCCTCTTCGAGGGGGAAACCTCTAGGAGAGAAGATCTCTATTACAATAATCTCCAATACAAAACTTCTCATTCCCTTGACTCCTATTTATACTAAATCTATCTACCAAAACAACAATCTAGACGAAGATCTTCTAAAAGAGGAAGCTTCTATTAGGTATTCTTACATTTGACTTATTCTTCCTTATTACTAGACCTTATTAATATTGTCCTTTATTACATGGAAAATATATTATTATACATACTTGAGGGGTTAGGGAGGTTAGGTTCCTAACATTCCCTTCCCCTTAAAAAATATCCTTGTCCTCAAGGCTTAAGATGAGGAAATTGTTGCAGAATGATAGCTAGCTCCCATGTGGCATCGCCTGGAGTTGTATCTTTCCAATGTACTAACAATTCCTTGATGGTGTGATGACAGAGATGATGCTCATGTTAGTCCAAGACTACTTGTGGATACATCCATATGTATACTTCTTCATCCAACTCGGGGAGACTGGTTTGAGTTTGGAACTTAGCTCCAATCACCTTCTTTAAGCAGGCGACATGAAAACCAGGATGGATCTTAAAATGACTAGGAAACACTTACTGATAGGCCACCTATACCATGCACTTGAGAACTGTATAAGGACCATAAAATTTGGGTGCCATCTTCTGAAAATGTTCATCCTTGAGTGAAGTCTTATTATAAGGTTGCAGTCAAAGAAACACCTAGTCTCCTTCAACAAATTGACGTTCAGAGCGACCTTGGTCTTCTTGTTGCTTCATGCAATTCTGATCCATGTCCAAATTCTCTTTGAGGGTGTAGAGAATAGTCTCACAAACTGTACGAGTTTTTTCAATCATCTAGACCTTCGATACACCGAGCATGTAGGATAGAACTAAAGGTGGCTTTTGTCCATATACTGCTTCAAAAGGAGTTGTGTGAGTAGTTATATGGTAAGAAGTGTTGTAGCACCATTTAGCTAGTGGTAACCATTGAGCCCACTTGTTTTGTCTTTTACATGAAAAACACCAAAAATATGTTTCCAAACACTTGCTAACAACTTCAGTTTTACCATCAGTCTAGGGATGATATGAGGTGTTGAGATGCAATTGGGTGTCCTATAGCCTGAACAATTCTTACCAAAAATTGTTGGTGAAAGTGGGATCTCTATCATAAACAATAGACTGAGGCATGCCATGAAGCTTGAATACATGATCCATGAAAAGTTGAGCCATAGTGGAGGTTGTAAAGGGGTGTTGAAGAGAAAAAAAATGAGCATACTTGGAAAGACAATCAACTACCACCATGATGACTGAATTATTTCTTGATTTAGGTAAGCCAACAATGAAATCCATAGAGATATCCCTCCAAATAGTGGGTGTAATCGACAATGTTTGTAGTGTGCCAGGCGCTTTGACAATTTCTCCCTTGTTGCATTGAAAAACATCACATTCCATCACAAAAGTGTGAACATCATGTTTCATACCCTCCCAAAAAAAAGAACACTTGATATGTTCATAGGTTTTGGTAAAACCTAAGTGCCCCACTATGGGTGCATCATGAAGCTCAGAAAATACCATGGATTTAATTTGTGAATGTTTACTTAAATACATACGGCCTTTGTAGTGAAGCTCATCATTGTGCCAAGAGTACCCCTGGGAAACTGGAGAATTGGATTGCAATTGTTGGATCAAATGTGAAATTTTGGGATCTTGTAGCCATTCCCGGTGAAAAACTTGGATCCAATTTGGTACAATAAAGGAGAGGGAAAAAAGGTACGTCAACAACCACATTGTCTTTTCCTTTCTTGTAAATGATATCATAATCATATCCAAACAACTTAGTCACCTATTTTTATTGTGTTAGGGATGAAGGACATTTCTCCAGAAAATACTTGAGGCTCTAATTATCTATCTTAATTTGGAAACCTTTTTCCTAATAGATAAGGGCGCCAAAGGTCCACTGTATGAAGAATATCCAACATTTCATTTTCATAGATTGATTGCCCCAAATGTCACTCTGACAGTTGTTTTCTGGTAAATTCCAAAGGCCGACCATCTTGTATAAGAAGTTCTCCAATGCCTCTACCCAAAGCATCACATTCTAGGAAAAAGGTCTTTGTGAAGTCAGGAAGGCCCAGGACGGAAGTGGTGCACATCGTCACCTTCAAGATGTGAAATACCTTATCAACTACAGGAGTCTAGGTGAAAGAATTATTTTTAAGGAGAGTAGTGAGAGGCGCCGCAATCTTTCCACAATTATTAACAAACTTGCAATAATAGCCAGGTAAGCCAAGAAAACCACACAAGATTTTGAGAATCTTGGGGTGAGGCCAATCTTGCATAGATTCAATCTTCTTAGGATCCACCCTGAAACCTACCTTGCCAACAATATGACCCAAGTACTCAACTTTAGAGGCTCCAAAAGCACATTTAGATTGTTTGAGGGAAATTTGGTGCTAAGAGAGTAGATGAAGAACTCGATCCACCTGAGAAACATGGATTGTCCAAGTTTTACTATATATGAGAATATCATCAAAGAAAACTAAGACAAAATGATGTAGAAAAAGACAGAAGACATGATTCATGAGGATTTGGAAAGTGGAGGGACCATTACACAAGCCGAAGGGCATGACCAAGAACTCATAGTAGCCCTCATGAGTTCAAAATGCAGTCTTAGGGATGTCATCTTGTTTCATATGTATATGGTGATATCCAGAACGAAGATACAGTTTAGTAAATAACCAGGCACCACTTAGTTCACCAAAGAGATCATCAATGACATGAGTGGGAAATTTTTATTTTATGGTGAGTTTGTTGAGGGTGCAAAATTTAGGACACATGTGACAAGATCCTTCTTTCTTAAGTACCATGACCACAAGGGAAGAATATGGGATAGCACTAGGACAAATAACGCCTGCGACAAGAAATTATTAAAAAAAATTGTCAATTTCATTTTTTGGGGAAAAGGGATGATGATAGTGACGAACATTGGGGGGAGGCTTCTGGGGACAAGGGGAATGGAATGATCATGAAAACCACGGGAAGTAGGAAGGACCTGGGGAGTGGAAAAAAACACTTGATGTTTGGAGAGGATGGATTGGAGGTTAGGAGGCACAAAGGGTGTCTCTGTGGCATGAATGGAATGGAGTTGTGCAATAATTCTGGAATGACCTTTTTTGAGGAGATTTTCCATGCGATGGGAACTGATGATTTCAGGGGAACCGACTGTGATGCCTTGGAAGTTATTTTGTTGGTCCCCCTGGTTGAATTGCATGGTTAATTCCTTAAAATCCATGAGAATGGGGCCCAAATTCCTTAGCCATTCGACACCCAATACAATATCACAACCACCCATGTCGATAGCAAACATATGAGATTTCAGGTGGTACTGATCAATTTGAAGACATACATTTTCACAACTCCCCCCACATTTCATGGATCCACCATTGACAATCATGATTTTAAAATTGTTGACTTCTCGGATATAGCAATTGGTTTCTTGGGAAATGTGGAGATGAATAAAATTATGGATGCTTCCACTGTCAACTAGGATGATGTATTTTCGATGCTTATTATAACCAATTAGCTTGAGGGTTTGGGGAGAAGAGAAGACAATGAGAGAATTCAAGGAAATGACCAGTTCAACTTCTGGAGGGTCAAAGGGTGGAGTCATGTCAATGGGCTTAGGTGACTCGGCCATAGGGGGAGCCTCAACAACTTCTTCAGAAACCTCCTCAGAGATGGGCATACAAAGATTTTGTTCCTTACACTTGTGCCCAGGAAAATATTTTTCATCACAATTATAACAAAGGACCTTGAGTTGGCATTCAACCATTTCTTCCTGGGTCAATTTCTTGATCTTTAGTGGAGTTGAAGGAGGAGGGGAAGTGGGGGGTTCAGGGCGAGGAATGAAGGAGGGTTTTCTGGTTTGAGAAGATACCTCTTGTTGTGCTTCCTTATCTCTTTTAGTATATTCCACCCAAATTTGAGGTCGAGCCATGAGAACATGGTAAAGAATCTCATCCTTGAGGCCATTGATAAATTATGCTTGGAAAAAAGCATCGGACATGCCCTCTGTGCGGAAATCCAAGCATTCAAAAGAAACAATAAAGTCTTCCACTATTCTAGATTATTTCAACTTTGTCCAACATCCTAAATGGTTGGTTTTAGTGTCAAAATGTTCATTAATATCTACCACAAATTGTGTCCAAGACACATACCCTTGGCAGACATTTTTTCTCCATTTCCACCATTGCCAACATTCTTGATCTAGATGGAAAACACCATATCAAAGTTTTTCCAACTCATCTATAATTTCGTACAAAGATAAATAATGTTCCATTTGAGTTACCCAACCGGTGGGATCCAATTCATCAAATTTGTTCACATTCACACGTAGAAGGCACAGGTCAAGTTGAAAGTGATGGGGCTAAAAATTCTAGGAGTTGGAGGAATTTTCATCTTCAGGGTGCAAAGGTGGGTTAGAGGAGGCAAGGTCAACAAGGATATTCAACTTGGCACAAACCATGTCAGTGAAGGATGCAAGCTAGGTAAAGAGGTCATGTTTGAGGGTTTCCATTTTGGCATATATGGAGGAATGCATATTTTTATTGATGGTGGAAATATTGGCACTGAGTTACCGCACTTCTTGTTGGGTCTATATGAAAGAAGAGGACAAGGAAGTGAAGTGGGCTTCCAAGTCTTGGCTATGAGTCTGGGCCATGAGGAATGGGGAAAATGGAAAGAGATGGGTCAGACCACAAAAAAGAGGGGTTATGGGTGAAGGTTATCATGATGATCAGGGTGGCGAGGGGAATCCAATGGGGTAAGGCCCAAATAAGGGGGTTGAAAGGGGTTCGGGTCCATGGGAAAAAAAGTTTTGCTGAAAAATGATAGGTAGGACTGTGATCAGGGAAAAGAGAGGAATCCAATGTGATAGGTATCAAATAATGGTGCCAACAAGATCCATTATTTTTTTTTTTACTCTTGCAGAGTTATACTCCGATATGAAGAATATTGCAGTGTTGAAATGCCCAAATTATTAATAGGAATAAATGTGTAGTAATTTTGCAACCAGAATGCAAGAGACACATTTTCATGAAAATAAATCTTGTATGTTATGTTTTTGTTTCCATCCCAAGAGTTAGTGTATTCAGGGTTTCTACAGACAAGGGTTTTCTCTGTGTTATAATTCTTTGATATACGTGTGGGGTCCAACAGTAGTTCTCAACCTAATATCTCAGGGCACCAACTAAGGAGGATAGACCGTGCCCTTAGTTGTACTACCCGACTACCTAGGTACTAGAGAGTATATTCCCGAGTATTGTTCTCGGTGGAACTATAGCAGTCAAGTGACCGATCAGTTTGTCTAAAGAGGGCATTATGATATCTAGGTTGATCTGTATATAGGTTTTGTATGATGTGCTACCACTCGAAGGGGTACAAACATGGTTTACAAGGGTGGAAAATAGATGCGTTCTTAAGAACTACTTGTATTTCCTACGTGTATGACTCCCTGACTACGGTTTTATGCGCGTAATGACATATCTCTATAGCTTAAAGACACTGGAATACTTCTCTACCCTAAAACAAAAATTTACCCCACAAGCCTTTCCCTAGAAAGACCTCTGATACCACTTGCAATATTCCTCATACAATATATTATGCAGAACAAAAAATATCTAGCAAGCAATGAAAGAATAATAATGATATATAAAAAAATATATCAGAAGAACACCAAAATAGCACCATAATAATCACCGGGAAGAGAAACTTTATTATGATAGCAATGTTCACTTTCCTCTTCGAGGGGGAAACCTCCAACACAATAGATCTCTATTACAATAATCTTCAAGACAAAACTTCTCATGCCCTTGATTCCTCTTTATACTAAATCCATCTACCAAAATAAAAATCTAGAGGAAGATCTTCTAGAAGCGAAACCTTCTATTATGTCTTCTTACATTTGATTTATTCTTCCTTATTACTAAGACTTATTAACATTGTCCTTTATTACGTGGAAAATATATTATTATACCTACTTGAGGGATTAGGGAGGTTAGGTCTCTAACATAAGTGGACAAATCATTTTTTACAAGGTCAATTATAAAAGGAGACCTTGTCACTTTTATTTGGGTATGACATACTTGAGAATTACATAAGTTTTGGGATGAAATTTTCTTCCTACTTGGGCAATTCACACTTTCTCTCTCTTATGCTATTTTGGATGCTAGTTTCTTATCTCTTGTAGAATAAGTGGTGCACTATTTCACTTGGATGTTTTCTCTTCCTTTGTCATGGAAAATACTTGGTAAATAAGGGTTTAATCTTGTTATCTCTTGAAATTAGCAAGGAAATTTATGCATATTGTTAGTGTTTCTTATTTTTTCATGGTTATTATTGTCTAAACCCTTGGAGGAGTATAAAGGCATACACCCTCCACTAATCATATCACATTTGTATTTGGATAAGCTACTCAACAAGGTTGCTAGGAGGAGTAAAAGGGCTTACACCCTCTTAGATTTACAAAGGCTTACACCCCTAGGGAGGTAACACAACTAGATATTACAACAAGAGACCCTATTGTTGATATTATGGTAGTTGTGGGAGGTATTAAACTCCATGTGTAACCTTTGGCTAGAATAGAATATTTTGAAAGCAATAAAAACCCTAAACATATGTGTAAAAACCATAGAAGACAAGTCATCTCAGTAGAATAATTTTAATATAAATGTATTATCTTCTAGAAAGACAAGTCAGCCCAGATAGGTGACAATAACCACTATAAATAGGAGGTTCTCTAGCTCATTTGTACACACTTCACTCACTCACTCAGAAAGGTATAGTGCAAGTTTGGAGTTACAGCTGCAAGAAAGGAAGGTGCATCTTCTGGGGTGATTCTTGGTCTCTCTCTCTAGCGCTATCTAGCCTAAGATATGTGCCTTACCTTATAGTATTTATTGGTGGTATTCTTTGTGACATTCTTGGTGGTTTTATGATATTCTTGGTGATAGCCTAAGAAGTGCAACTGCAACTACTGCAGTTGTGAATTGTTCTTGTTTTGTGGTTGTGGAGACTCTCTCTCTCTTGTGCGCTACCTATTGGGATAAATATATGCACTAATTTACCAACATTAAATTATCAATCGAGGCATGTAGGCTTCGAGGTGCAGCCACAATATGTGCAAGATTAGAGCTAGTATAACCTAATCTAAGTCCAACAAGCACACTTCAAAATGAATGAAAGCATAACTAGAAGTAAAATCAAAGTGCATAAATAAAAGGGAAATTTAAACTATGGAAAAACCAAATTAAAGCAAACTAGCAAAAGGGAAAATCAAACAAATAGGAAATGAAATCTGAATTTAAACTATGCAAATGAGATGCTCCTCAAAGATACACCCAAAAATGTTAGTATGGAATTAGTTTTGTTTATATATGAAAATGAATGTGCGGGTACGAGATTAATTTTGTTTAGGTACAAGAATGTGTTGGTACGGAATTTGTGTAAAAGAATGTGATTTATTTGTATGGATCTTCCATTTAACCCATACGAAGAACTTACAATATGCAACAATATATATTTATACTTAAAAAACCACACACAATATATTATTAACAAAACAATATAATAATAATTAACAATTTAACACTATGTTACAACAACATAATTAACTCACAATATAATTAACAATCTAATAATAACAATTAATTAAAATAAACATTATAATTATATATATACAACTCACAAAATTATTTATTTAACAATATCAAAATGAAACAATACAAATATAAGGAAACAATACCATACCAAAATATAAACAAATATTAATGAAACAATATCAAAACTAAACAACATATAACAATACCAAAACAAAACAATATAAACATATAAAAAGAAATGAAATAATAAGAATGGAACAACATATATAAGAAAATATAAACAAGTATAAATGAAACAATATTAAATGAGATTTAACTAATATGCAACATTAAGTGGCCGAATAGATGGGAGATGGAAGGGAGATGGAAGGTGAGATAAGATGAGGATAAAGGTGTAGAATAGTGGATGCAATTAGATGGCTTGCAAAGAAATGCATGAGAGAGAGTGCAGTGTTGATGAAATGAGAGAAATCTCAATGAATGTGTGGGAACGAAAGCCAAAGAGGAAAAATGTTCGTAGAGACGAGCATGGAATGATAGATCAAAGACAAAGAGGAGATGGTTAGGCGTTGTTGGATGCCCATAAAACGCAGAAGCCAAGGGTGATGGGAGAACATAAAATGCAATTGGAAATAATACACAGAGAATAAGATCACAAAATGTACGTAGGAGAAGAAATGATATACAATTAGTGTGAAGAGAAAGCCATGGAAAATGTGGGTGCATTCGATTTGAGGATAAATCCCCTAAAATCATAAAGCAATTGTAGAATTGAAGTACGAAAGCAATTGCAGAATTGAAGTACCAAATTGAGAGTGAACACATAGGGAAAAATAATGAAAACCAAATAAAATCTATATCTAAAAAAAACATGAAAACAACAGAGCGTTACCTAGCCGAGGGGCACTTCCCGACTGGTCTACGCACCTACTACACACTCAGACTAAATTAATTGCAGAGGTCGATCATCATTCTCCAAAGTCTAAAGTCTAACTTTTCTCATTACAAGGTGATCGACATCATATAAATAGAATTCGATTATCAACCAAGATCCTCAATCCATGGATCTGATAAATTGTGAAGCAAGAAATGCAGAGAGAAAGAATAGAACAGAAAACAATATATTAGAATGTATGAAGAACTGAAGAGATTTCAATGCAATGGGAAATATCTGAGCTAAATAGGCTCAAGCAAGACAAAAATAGAGAGTACAGCTGGCCAGGACAGCTGGCAGTGTACAGTCAGACTATTGAGGTTACATTATATTTAACACTCCCTCTTAAACTCAATAGTTACAAACATCCACACTGATTATGCGTAAGTGTTGTCTCTGAAAATCAAAAAATGACTTTCCTAGTGGCTTTGTAAAGATATCAGCAAGTTGATCTCGAGAACCACAGAATTGTAGTGCAATATCACCATTATTGACTAGCTCGTGTATGAAATGAAAACGAGTGTCAATGTGTTTGCTTTTCTTGTGAAACACGTGATTTTTGGATAAAGCAATTGATGAAGTATTGTCACAAAAAATAGGAGTTGGATCATTTTCTGTATGTGACATATCTTTCAATATTCTTCTCAGCCATACATCTTGACAAGAAGCTTAGGTAGCAACGACATACTCTACCTTTGCAGAAGATATTGATACAATTGGTTGCTTCTTCGATGCCCATGAAATCAGGTTCGTGCCTAGTTGAAAAACATGTCCAGATGTGCTTTTCCTGTCATCTAGGCTGCCTGCAAAATCACTGTCCGTGTAACCAGAGAGTTGATTACTATCAGATGTAGTGTACCATAAGACGAAATTGAGAGTTCCTGCTACATATCTCAAAGTTCGTTTTTCCATTTTCCAGTGCGAATCTTTGGGGGATTCCATGAATCTGGAAACAAGGATGGCTGCATACATAATGTCAGGCCTAGTTGTTGTATGATACAACAAATTGCCTACTAAACTTTTGTATAAAGTAGAGTCCATTATAGGACCTTCATCATTCTTGCTCAACTTTGTGCCTAAAGGTATGGGAGTTTCTGTTGGATTGCATCCTTCCATGCGAAATATTTTGATGATGTCTGCTGCATACTTTTGCTGACAGACAAAAATGCCTTTGGCTGATTGATGAACCTCAATCCCTAAAAAATATTTCATTATGCCAAGATATGTCATCTCAAACTCAGATTGCATGGCATGTTTAAAATCTGTTAACTCAAGATTTCCTGTATAGATCATGTCGTCAACATATAAACATACAATTATAATTTTACCATGTTGATTTGTTTTGGTGTAAAGAGTTGGCTCATTTTGGCTTCTGCTGAAACCACTTTTGATCAGATAAGTGTCAAT